>JAJGRW010000533.1:0-10710 GCA_025461045.1 Carex parvula | reverse complement strand
ATATTTTTGATCGCGACAATCTAACAGAATACCGGACGACAAATGAGTTGCGGATACATTTAAAATAGTTGCAGGAGGAAAAGCCGAGAAGGGTGGAAAATATGTCAGAGAGTTTGCCAAGGTATATATTTTTATTTTTGGTATTTAACATATTGTAGATGAAATTTTTTTGAATTATTTACTTATATTTTCTCATCTAAAATTTATTTTTGTGTAGTACTATCCAAAGGCCAAATGTGTACATACTCAAGGTGGGCAAAAATAATACCAGAGATATGCAGAGCCACCCGTATATGAAGAAAATATTTCAAGCTCGTGATGGAGGTTACTGATGGGAAATTATGACCACAAATGGGTCCGAGTCCTTGGATAATGTTTAAGTATAGCCGATGTTGCCCATGGCAGCAATTGTAGAGGACACCTTCTACAAGTTAAATGCATAGTTTGTTGAACGGCGTGTTAAAGCCCTCGATTACTGGCCAGGAATCAAACGTTTTCAACAAGGGGTGAAGGGGAAACTAAGTAAACAAATGGAGAAAGGTTCATTATGAATGTTGTCCCGTACGGGGATTGCAACTTGGAATTCGAAGTGCACGCGCGTTCCAGGTGAGTACGTTCCAACCAGCCGTAGACCAGATGAGACTAGGATTTTGTGAAAATGATGTTCAAGTATGTCGTTATTTTGGACCTAACAATACTGGTAACATGTACATGCCAAGGAATCCAATTAGCTCACCTACCTTGTTCTCATGTTATGGAGGTATGCAGAGTCAGAAACTTATGTGAGGATGATTTTGTCGCCGACATGTACTATACTGAGTACCTTGCGAGTACTTGGGGTGTATCTTTCCATCCTTACCCCAACAGCATGCATGGCTGGCCTATGTTGGGGATAGAATCATGCACGCAAAGGGGTGTATCAGGTTAGGAGAAGGCCCCACAAGCGTATGGTAATGACCATAGACCAATGCAAGATAGGCGAATGGGACATCAGGCTCGTCGTTCAACTTCTGACAAACAGCTAGCAGGTACATTTGATTTTATATTTTACGATTTCAATATCATACGATGTTTGGTGAACTGGAATGCGATGCAGATGCCATAAACGAAGCCAATGAAAGAGAAAATGCTAGAGTTGTTCCTGAGGTAACCGGTAGTAGTCAGCCCACTCATGGAAGCCCAGCATCTAGTAGCCATGGAGAGACATCCGGTCGTGTCGAACAACCATCTAGAAGCAGACTCAGAACTCGTCAACTTATTTTGTTCGGACGTCGTCGCTGATTACCAAGTTACTTGAGATGCATGTTGTGAACTATTTTATTTAGATGTATGTTGTGAACTATTTTAATTGGTAGTTTGTGAACTATTTAATTTAGAGTTTGTGAAATTATTTTATATGCTTGAGTTTTGTTATTTTCATAACTTAATTACATATACACAAATTGACAATATAAAATATAAACAAACACTAAATTGATGAAATAAAGACTACATGGAATAAAATTTACAACATAAATTCTTATAAGTAGTACTACTTCTTACAACGGGCCTTGAAAGTATGGAACAAAGTCATTATCGGATTTTGCCGGATCTGGATCAATCACAACAGACGAAGTGGTAGCCTTACTAGTATAAGTACTGGGAACAAACTAATCGTTCAATGCTGGAGGCTTTGGATCAACCTTTTTCTTTTTCAAAAATTGCCATAGGAATTTTTCACAAAGTCATCTTCCGAAATTTCATAGCTAAGAAATTCCAGCTGTATGAATGATCGACATGTCTGTGTATTAGGGCATAGTTTGACACTTGTACTTTTTTTCTCCCTCATTTTTACCTCGATCACTAATTGACCCTCCTCTCACTAGGCCACGATAAGACGACCTACCTCGGTTGCTCTCATTCTTTCTACCGCGATTGTTACTGTCCATCCTTTTCGTCCAAAAAAAATGAATTAAAAAAACAAATTACACTAATAAATTTAAAAAATTGTGAAGATCTACCTCTATTGTTATCGAAATTATCACAAAATCGCCTTCTCTTCTTCGCTCTTCTCTTTGAGCTAAGTTAGAATGAAATTGTGAGTGGGCATGTGGTCACTCAAAAGAGAGCAATGTTTCTTTTAATATTTATAAACTCGGAAAGCTATCGGTTCAGACTGTAAGCGCACAATCCTATCGAGTAGTAAATTCGAGGTCGATCCACAGGGAATATTGGTTCAATGCTTTGAGCGATCGAATCGCAATCTTCGAAAGGCTAGATGAAATCTGAAAATTGAGAGATGTTGTTGTGATCAATGTAAATTAGGAAACAATTAAAAGTAATTAAAATAAAGGTAGAGATGAGAATTCCTAGGTTTCGCACAACCATTGCCACTCAATCCGCCTTGACATATATTCCTGTTGCGTCTGATTTCCTGTTGTTTGTTTAATGAAAGACACCACATAGGTCACTGCGATTTATGTTACAACGAGAATGAACCGATCTTTCACTGGATTCTACATAGGACACTGCGATTTACCTTACGCAAATGTCTGATCTCTCAAATACCCCAAATTACTACACAGATCACTGCGATTTACTTTACGCATGTGATGGAATTTGGTACGCGTTGTTGGTCTGGTTTATGGTTTCTCCGCTAAGGTTTTTCTTCACATAAACCTAATAAATCTCAACGAGACTAATTCATACAAATAGTTTCCTCTTACCATTAAAGTACTGTCACTACCCTAACGGACTCAAACTAGATCATTGAAGTTAGATGAAGATATAGTAATCACAAAAGCATTTTTTTTCAACAACAAGATCATAATCAAGAAATATATATATCAAAACATCAAGAGTAACAAGGTTACTGCCTAGCCCTAAGAAAAGGAACGAGCCGCGAAACGGCATTGTTACAAGCACACTCCTCTCTTCTCTCTTTAATCAAATCAACCCTAATTACAAAGAAGTTATTCTTCTGCCAGGGGCCTTATATAGGAGTGGAGGGACGTCTGGAGGTTGAGTAGGGGCTAAGAAACTGATCTGGATACAGCTGTCGGCAGTTATTCTCCAAAGGGGCGCCTTCATTACGGTCCGTATCGGTGATACGATCCGAATTGAGATTTCATTACGGTTCGTATCAAGTGATATGGTCCGAATTGAGACTTTCATTATTGACCGTATCAGTTGATACTGTCCGTATTTGGCTGGGTCCGTATTAGGCAATACGGGCCGTACACGAGACTTAGTCGATGAGCGTCGCTTATCCGATTGACCCGATTCTTGCTCCATTTGTGTGTAAAATAGTCCCAAAACCTGTTTTCTGTAATAAAACATAAAGAAGGGTGACAGTAGCCCTTTTCTCTAATAAATTAAACATAAGTGTGAGATAATATGTAAAACCTAAACCAAATCCTACTTAAATCATCGTTATTTTGACTCTGATCAGCATGCAGAGAGAGAAAAGTCACTTTTAACATGTTTTATAGCAGACTGCCCCCGTATGGGGCGGTTTGTGTATGTAGCGGACCGCCCCCTATGGGCGGTTAGGGTATTTTTAATAAAATTTGAGAATGAAGGATTTGCTATTTTTTTTTAGGGTATTAATAAAAATTTCGGCTTTTAATCATAGAAGGAAAAATCGGTATCGGGATCGGGATCGGCATCGAGCGATCCCGATCCGATCGGAAAAATCGGTTGGGATCGACCGAATCGGATCGGAAAATCGGACTTTTTTGGCAAAAGCTTGTTTTACATTAAAAAAATAGAAAAAAATTAATAAAAAAATTAGAAAAATTATTACAATCAATAATCTACTATACCAATATAATACAGCATTACAACTAAATTGATATATGAAATGAGTTGAAATGGATATATAGAAATGAGTTGAAAGGGATTATAGAAATGAATTGAAATGAATATATAGAAGTGAGTTGTAGTTTTAAACAAAAAAGATTGTGTGGTGTAGTGGAGTTGTGTTTGTTAGCTATGCTGCAGGGTGCGATTTCGAATCACAGACACCGCAAAAGAAAAATTTGAGTTTGGTTAATTAGCGTTCAGCCGTTTCGATGGATCCATCGAAACGGCTGAAACGCTAATTAACCAAACTCAAATTTTTTTTTTTGCGGTGTCTGTGATTCGAACTCGCGCCCTTCAGCATAGCTAACAAACACAACTCCACTACACCACACAATCTTTTTTGTTTAAAACTACAACTCACTTCTATATATTCATTTCAATTCATTTCTATATATCCCTTTCAACTCATTTCTATATATCCATTTCAACTCATTTCTATATATCAATTTAGTTGTAATGCTTGTATTATATTGTATTAGTAGATTATTTGATTGTAATAATTTTTCTAAATTTTTTATCATTTTTTTTCTATTTTTTTAATGTAAAACAAGCTTTTGCCAAAAAAGTCCGATTTTCCGATCCGATTCGGCCGATCCCGACCGATTTTTCCGATCCGGATCGGGATCGCTCGGTGCCGATCCCGATCCCGATCCCGATACCGATTTTTCCTTCTATGATTAAAAGCCAAAATTTTTATTAATACCCTAAAAAAAATAGCAAATCCTTCATTTTCAAATTTTTATTAAAAATACCCTAACCGCCCCATAGGGGGCGGTTCGCTATAAAACATGTTTAAAAGTGACTTTTCTCTCTCCTGCATGCTGATCAGAGTCAAAATAACGATGATTTACGTAGGATTTTGGCTTAGGTTTTGCATATTTTCTCACACTTATGTTTGATTTATTAGAGAAAAAGGCTACTGTCACCCTTCTTTATGTTTTATTACAGAATATAGGTTTTGGGACTATTTTACAACAAATGGAGCAAGAATCAGGTCAATCGGATAAGCACGCTCATCGACTAAGTCTCTGTTACGGCCCGTATTGCCTAATACGGACCCAGCCGAATACGGACAGTAATGAAAGTCTCAATTCGGACCGTATCACCTGACACGGACAGTAATGAAAGTCTCAATTCGGACCGTATCACCTGATACGGACTGTAATGAAGGCGCCCTTTGGAGAATAACTGCTGACAGATGTATCCAGATCAGTTTCTTAGCCTCTACTCAACCTCCAGACGTCCCTCCACTCCTATATAAGGCCCCTGGGCAGAAGAATAACTTATCTTTGTAATTAGGGTTAGATTTGATTAAAGAGAGAAGAGAGGAGTGCTTGTAACAATGCCGTTTCGCGGCTAAGTTCCTTTTCTTAGGGCTAGGCAGTAAACCTTGTTACTCTTGATGTTTTGATATATATATATTTCTGTTGATTATGATTTCTTGTTGTTGAAACAAAATGCTTTTGTGATTTACTATATCTTCATCTAACTTCAATGATCTAGTTTGAGTCCGTTAGGGTAGTGACAGAACTTTAATGGTAAGAGAAACTATTTGTATGAATTAGTCTCGTTGAGATTTATTAGGTTTATGTGAAGAAAACCTTAGCGGGAAAACCATAAACCAGACCAACAAAACGCGTATCAAATTCCATCACATGCGTAAAGTAAATCGCAGTGATCTGTGTAGTAATTTGGGGTATTTGAGAGATCAGACATTTGCGTAAGGTAAATCGCAGTGTCCTATGTAGAATCTCAGTGAAAGATCTGTCATTCTCGCGTAACATAAATCGCAGTGACCTATGTGGTGTCTTTCATTAAACAACAACAGGAAATCAGACGCAACAGGAATATATTGTCAAAGCGGATTGAGTGGCAATGGTGTGCCGAAACCCTAGGAATTCTCATCTCTATCTTTATTTTAATTACTTTTAATTGTTTCCTAATTTACATTGATCACAACAACATCTCTCAATTTTCAGATTTCGTCTAGCCTTTCGAAAGATTGCGATTTGATCGCTCAAAGTATTGAACCAATATTCCCTGTGGATTGACCTCGAATATACTACTCGATAGGATTGTGCGCTTACAGTCTGAACCGATAGCATTTCCGAGTTTATAAATATTAAAAGAAACATTGCTCTCTTGAGTGATCACATGCCCACTCACAATTCATTCTAACTTAGCTGAAAGAGAAAGAGGAAGAAGAGAAAGGCGATTTTGTGACGATTTCAGATAACAATAGAGGTAGATCTTCACAATTTTTTTTAATTTATTAGTTTAATTTGTCTTTTTAATTCATTTTTTTGGACGAAAAGGATGGACAGTAACAATCGCGGTAGAAAGAAAGAGAGCAACCGAGGTAGGTCGTCCTATCGTGGCCTAGCGAGAGGAGGGTCAATTAGTGATCGAGGTAAAAATGAGAGAAAAAAAGTACAAGTGTCAACTATGCCCTAATACACAGACATGTCGATCATTCATACAGCCGGAATTTCTTGACTATGAAATTTTAGACGATGACTTTGTGAAAAATCCCTATGGCAATTTTTTGAAAAAGAAAAAGGTTGATCCAAAGCTTCCAGCATTGGACGATTAGTTTGTTCCGTGTACTTATACTAGTAAGGCTACCACTTCGTCTGTTGTGATTAATCCAGATCCGGCAAAATCCGATAATGACTTTGTTCCATGTACTTTCAAGGCCCGTTGTAAGAAGTAGTATTACTTATTAAGAATTTATGTTGTAAACTTTATTCCATGTATTCTTTATTTCATCAATTTAGTGTTTGTTTATATTTTATATTGTCAATTTGTGTATATGTAATTAAGTTATGAAAATAACAAAACTCAAGCATATAAAATAATTTCACAAACTCTAAATTAAATAGTTCACAAACTATCAATTAAAATAGTTCACAACATACATCTAAATAAAATAGTTCACAACATGCATCTCAAGTAACTTGGTAATCAGCGACGACGTCCGAACAAACTAAGTCGACGAGTTCTGAGTCTGCTTCTAGATGGTTGTTCGACACGACCGGATGTCTCTCCATGGCTACTAGATGCTGGGCTTCCATGAGTGAGCTGGCTACTACCGGTTACCTTAGGAACAACTCTAGCATTTTCTCTTTCATTGGCTTCGTTTATGGCATCTGCATCGCATTCCAGTTCACCAAACATCGTATGATATTGAAATCGTAAAATATAAAATCAAATGTACCTGCTAGCTGTTTGTCAGAAGTTGAACGGCGAGCCTGATGTCCCATTCGCCTATCTTGCATCTGGTCTATGGTCATTACAGTACGCTTGTGGGGCCTTCTCCCTAACCTGATCCACCCCTTTGCGTGCATGATTCTATCCCCAACATAGGCCAGCCATGCATGCTGGTTGGGATAAGGATGGAAAGATACACCCCAAGTACTCGCAAGGTACTCGGTACAGTACATGTCGGCGACAAAATCATCCTCACATAAGTTTCTCACTCTGCATACCTCCATAACATGAGAACAAGGTAGGTGAGCTAATTGGATTCCTTAGGCATGTACATGTTACAGTATTGTTAGGTCCAAAAATAACGACATACTTGAACATCATTTTCACAAAATCCATAGTCTCATCTGGTCTACGGCTGGTTGGAACGTACTCACCTGGAACGCGCGTGCACTTCGAATTCCAAGTTGCAATCCCCGTACGGGACAACATTCATAACTGAACCTTTCTCCATTTGTTTACTTAGTTTCCCCTTCACCCTTGTTGAAAACGTTTGATTCCTGGCCAGTAATTCGAGGGCTTTAACACGCCGTTCAACAAACCATGCATTTAACTTGTAGAAGGTGTCCTCTACAATTGCTGCCATGGGCAACATCCGGCTATACTTAAAACATTATCCAAGGACTCGGACCCATTTGTGGTCATAATTTCCCATCAGTAACCTCCATCACGGGCTTGAAATATTTTCTCATATACGGGTGCTCTTGCAGATCTCTGGGATTATTTTTGCCCACCTTGAGTATGTACGCATTTGCCTTTGGATAGTACTACACAAAAATAAAATTTTAGATGAGAAAATATAAGTAAATAATTCAAAAAAATTTCATCTACAATATGTTAAATACCAAAAATAAAAAAAATATATACCTTGGCAAACTCTCTGAACATCTTTTCCACCCTTCTCAGCTTCTTCCTCCTGCAACTAATTTTAAATGTATCCGCAACTCATTTGTCGTATCCGGTATTCTTGTTTAGATTGTCTGCGATCAAAAATATATTTAATTCATTTGTGCTGGTCTGATATGACATAAATGAACATGTTCCCAACCACTTCTCTTCGTATAAAGCTTATGAAAAATCCTCAATTTTCACCATCCTCCTTCTCAACAATTGCAAAGGCCAAAGACAACAACTGGTTTTCAGCATTATATGCACATGCTATCAATAGTCTCCCCCTCGTTAGTGTTTTGAAAACGGGCTGGGTTGGGTTGGTCCGGTCCAAACCCGCCCGGTCCACCGGTTAGCTCGGGTCAACGGGTTCAAATGGGTAGGGTACCCCGGGTTTTTTTGGTTTGCCAACTCGAACCCGGCCTGGTCGGGTCGGTTCCACGGTCCAGTCCGGGCCTGGCTGATTTTTTTTTTTGCTGTTTGTTTTCTGCTTTTTTTTCTGTTTTGTTTCTGGTTTTTGGGTCTAGTTTTTTTATTTTTTTTATTTGAAGTCAATAATTTTTGTTATAACAAAATCGAATTATGTTAAAACTGAATTATGTTAAAACCGAATTATTCTAAAACCAAATTATTGTAAAACTGAATTATTGTAAAACTGAATTATTTTTTATCTTTAAAACCAAATTATTTTAAAACAATAGATTTAAAAACAGAAGTTACTCTCCTCCTTTATTCCGGGCTTGGGACCGGCTATGTAAAATAGCATAGGCGGAGTTCTAACTTTTTTTTATTAGTAATTGTTTTTGAAAATGAAATAATTGAAATATTTAGGAATTATAATTTAAAAAAATAACAATAAAGATTAAAAGAGGATAGAAAATTATACCGACACTACCTATCTAGTAGTTGTTGTGCATATACCATAGGTCACTCTCTTGCTCACCGTCTGAATCTTCGTTAGGCTCAGGCTCCTCGGTACCGCTTTCTTGAGTTTCGACACCGGATGATGATGCTTCCATGGCATGTTGCGTGCGAGTTTCAGCATCAATCCAGTCTTTCAAGCACACAAGTCTCTCGAAAACATGTGCACCCAGCTTATTGCGTTTATCGGTGAGGATCCTGTTCGCCGAGCTAAAACAGCATTCGGAAGGAACGGTTGACACGGGCACGGCAAATATGTCGCGGGCCATCATCACCAGCGTTGGATAGGCACTTGCATTCCTCCTCCACCAATCCATAAAGTCAACGGATTCATGTTCGTTGGTCCCCAAACAGTAGCTGATTAACTCGTTTGTGTTACCTTGGGTGTGTACGGGTCGTCATCATCCGGAAAATCGCCTAACAATCCACTACTGCTGTCATTTCTTAAACTACTAAAATAATCGAAAAAATTAGTGGACAAATAATGTAGATATTATAAATAATAAATATTAAAAACATATGTATATTTATATTCATACCTCACGCCACGGGTCGAAAGCGGTTGGTTGACATTTCTTCCTTCGCTGTATATGGCAAACATGTCCTCCAATGCCCGTGTTACGCTGGGCTCCTCGTGCCTCCAGTCTAATTTATATTTCTCTTGTAGGCTTGAAGTATTTTTACCGTGAACCTCTTCTTGTATGCCGGATGAAGGCAGTTTGTGAGAACAGTCACGAGGGATACCTCTTTCCAATATTTAAGAAATTTTACCTTTCTGGCTGTTACGATCGGGTGGAGAAGGTGATCGGAGCTAGCATTATCTTCCATCTCACGGTACACCTGGAATATTAGTAGAGATGGTGCAGCAACTCATGTGCCGTCCGGTGTGTATGAGCAGGATAGTTTGACAGGTTGCGGGAAAAAGGTTTCAAGGAATTGTGCAGCATTGTTATTTGCTGTACCATTCTGGGTTCGTGTGAGTTTCAAATCGGTTCCTTTGGCTGTTGATCTCAAACATCTCCCCATACACGCCTTCTTGTAAGGAATGCATCGGTGCAGCATCCTATAGGTGGAATTCCAACGGGTATCTATATCCCAAGGTACCCTCATTTTGCCCAAATCCAACTTTTCACACAAAGCCGCGAAATGTTGTTTTCTTTCTCCGTTTGAATAAATATGGGCAAGACCTCCCTTAAATTTAATTATCAATTTCTTTACGGCTTCTGTTTTAAGGCCCTCTTTTACGGTAAGGTCAAGTATGTGGCAAACACACTTTTGGTGAAAAATTGCACCATTCATGATTGGGTTAAGGGACCCGGTGAAATGATCGATGGACGCTATATTGTTGCTAGCATTATCGAATAAGATAGAAAAAATCTTGTTCTCTAAATTTCTTTTGGTATTATATTATTGTAAAACCTCAATAATTGATAGGTAAATTATTTGTGCAGTGTGCGGAGATTCTAACACCCGAAAACTTAAAATCTTTTTTGGTAAAACCCAACTATCATTGATCCAATGACCGGTAATACGAGAGTACCCAAAGCCATGTTTACCGACAGTCCATATATCGGAGGTAATGGAGACATTATAATTTGCATATGCAAATATAGCCCGTAGGTCATTTTTTCGTTCGATAAACTGTTTTTTAATTTCACCCACCATTTTTCTATGATGGAACCTCCTATACCATTTTGTTGGTACGGTGATGGCATTGGGCCGTCGAATAAATCGACGGAAATTCTTTGCGCCATTTCGTCAATCGATTCTTCGCGCCTTTGTCATTATTGA
>JAJGRW010000532.1:101197-223408 GCA_025461045.1 Carex parvula | reverse complement strand
GGTAGCTGTTGGTTTTTCTCTGCTTTTTGGTCATATCAACATGATTGTAGAAAACAACTGAGGATTCTAGTTTTCCCCTAAAACATATATAGCAATGTAATACGTGGAAATACATTTCCTACAGATTCAAGATTAACTTCATATTGGATCATAAAAAATGTTAAAAATAAATTGAAATTATTAAAAGTAGTATGAGATTAAAAAAGGAAACGGAAAAACGACAAACCTCGTTTATGTTTCTGCAACATTTCTTGAAGCTTTATCCTAGCTATTTTCAGGCTTTCCCGAACTGGATCCTCTTCAATTTTCTAAAAAAATAAAAAAAAGCAAAGTCAAAATAGTCTCACACAGTCACACTAACTCCATCAAAAGTATTACAAATAAACAAGAGTAAACAAACCTCAGCTGGAGCAGGGACTTCCATGGCAATCAACTTAGGTCCCTGAAGCCCAGCCTTTGGTTGGCCTTTGAGTAGTGAATTGTTTGCTCTTGAAGAGCTTCCGATTTGAACCTGTGAGCTGCTCGTCAATTGTCTATTTTTGTACCTTTCGGTTGGTTGGCCAGCCACTATGCATCTTGCATCTGCAAAAATAAAAGATGTCAATAAAAATTAAAAAAAAATGAAATCGTTTCGGCCTTCTCGTTAATAACTGCAGAACAATGTTTACTGAATAAAAATACCATTCTTACCATCTATTGTTATTTATAAATCTCTAAACCCCAAATTTCAAAAGAAATTATAAAAGAATACTTAATTACCAACAAAACCACAATTTCTACCTAAGAAACGAATTGGTCTTAAATTAGGGTTTTCATTACCAACGTGCTACATAAATATGAAACAATAATACTTGATCACATTTTACAAAAAGGGCTCTAAAGTTATCCTGAATAAAAGGAAATTGTAAAGGTTGTAGAGAAAAATAGTGAAGCTCACTTGCAGAACCCCTGGATCCAATATCAAATATTGGTTGAGAACACTGGGGACTTGATGAGCCCTGTATATAGAAATAAAACAATAAGCTAAAGATATATGATCAAAGGACCTTCCTGTAAAGCACATAATGCATTCGTTTGTTGTGAATTTAAGATTGATCGACCGAAATACAGTTAAGGAGTATAACTTCTCAAGTCTTAACATAATAAATGAGCGGTCTTTAAAGGAGAACGATTGTAAAGACAGTCATAAATTCCAGCAAATTTGATCACACGAGATTATTTCTATTCTTTTCTTGATGGGGCTAACAACCTAATTTTTATTTTGAGTTAGCATCAATCCACTGTGTCATTATTTCAACTTCGCACTACCCAAATATTACGGGAGCAGGCAATCATAAAATACAAAGCTCAAACAGTTTGCGAACTTAAAGCTGAAGAGTATGTGTAAAAGATAATCCAAAACTGGAAGTTTTGTTATTGGTATATATGTTGGCCTATCCATCTGTCTAATTGATTTGATGAATTGTTCTAAGTTTGTATTTTTAGTGGAAGAGAAAGACAAAATAGAAGAAGGTTGGCCGCTAAAAAGCTTTAGATGCTCTATTTTTTTCATTAATTTATATATTGTCTTCTTAATTAAAGCTATTTTCACACAAGACCTTATATGGATCATATATTACATCAATATTAGTTTTATAGCCCATCTAAGCCCTTCTAAACCTAGCGCAATAGTTATACTAACTAATTAAAAATAAGAACTATAGCAAAAACATTAATTTCAGCAATATATTGATACCTTAATGAATTGGATGGGGCCAGTTCTTTTAGCTGCTTCAATTGAACTCTTGGGTTCAACAATGTCAGTAACAACTGTAATTTTATCAGTGTCTGCAACAAGTATAAGAATCATAAGAAGAAAAAAAATTTAGCAATTAAAAATAAACATTAGCCTATTAATTAATAAAATGATATTCAGACCTAGCCATGCACAAATTTACTTGACATTTCCTAGATTTCAAGAATCATGAATCTCAGCTTCTGGACATTGTCTGTACCAGCTAAAAGGTACCAAATTCTACCAATGGTGTACCAATGCTTTTGTAATGACTAGGAAGGGAGTGGTTTATCTAGGCACATATAGTTAGGGACCACTCTTTTTATTTGATAATATAAGAATAAGAACAAGAAGAATGAATCTAAAATCAAATTTTCAACTAGGAAGGTTCAAGATATTGCCTGCGAATTTGATTTTTTTTTTGTCTCAAAAACCACCACATGGATTACATCTTCTATGGATTCACAAATAATTTATATGACAATCAAAATATGAATCAACAGTTGGTGATTGTGAACTTCCTTTCTCAAACTTTCTCATTTCAACATCTAATGCCGTGACATTTGTTTTTTTACGTTACTCGTACAAAAAATGATGTCATGATCTTAGGTCTGATCAAGTACAGTGCCACATCATACAAGATGCCCCTACTTACAAGGAAGATCAAAGATTATGCTTGCGAATTTGTTTTTCCTTTTTGTATACAAACCACCATATGGAATACAACTTCGATGGATTCATAATATATATATATATATATATATATATATATAGTATATATATATATAGATATATATATATATATATATATATATATATATATTATATCCCAATCAAAATATAAATTCGCAGTTGATTATTGCCGGCACAAAAAAAGAGGTTATGAATTTAGCTCTCATCAAGTATGATCGATGCTACATTGCACAAGAGGCCCCTACTTACGAGGAAGCCGAATATATTGCGTGTGAATTGTTTTTTTTCTTTTCTTTTTGTCTACAAACCATCACATGGAATACAAGTTCGATGGATTCACAAGTAATTAATATATGCCATCAAATTATGAATTCGCAGTCAATGATTGCGAATTACCTTTTCACAAACTTTCTCATTCCAGCATCTATTCTATTTTACTTTTGCTTTTTACAGGCATATTTGGTAATGAGAATTTTGTTGGAAATGAAATTTTTGGAATGGAATGAGAATATCAATTTGTTGATTCGTCAGTTGAAAAACCCATGAAAAAATTTAGAACATATATAGGTTTCGTTATGGACATGAGAATTTTTTTAGGGTTTAGAAAATATTACTTGAAACTCTGTTATTAAGACCATTAATAAGCATTTATCTATATTATTATAATTGTATATATTAGATTTTTATATTTGAAAAGAGAGAATAAATTATTAGACTTTTTGAGTAAAAAATGGGTGTCTACTGTCTAGCCCTTATTTCATTGATCAAAGTTTGATTACATGAGTCATGTATCAAAATAAATAAATAAACTGCTAGACTTAATTATGTGGAATGATTCTATTCGACGTCGGAATTGAAACTCAACTTAGAAATTAGCTTAATACCAGAGGGGAGATTCACGTGCAAATCGGCATACCTATCATTGCATGACTCTGGGGTAAGATGCGAACTGGAAAAAAAAAATATTTGGAGAATTAATAAGGCACCAATTAAGGTAAGGGCATTTATCTGGGTTGCGTTACAAAACAAGATTCTCATGCAGGAGATTCTAATATTGAGGGGCTGCAATGTTGCACAAGAATGCAAATTGTGCGGTAATAGTGCGGTTGAGATGAGGGACCACATATATATTTTGGAACTGCACATTCGCAAGGGAATTCTGGACAAACTTTGCACTGAGATTGAACATAGTGGGGATTCCGGCTAACACAACAATAGAAGCAGCTTTGTGAACCAGGGTACAGGTAGGAGATACCAGAATATCATGGGAGATGACATGGGCAGCGGGGCTATGGACGTTATGGTGCGAGAGGAATATGAGACAATTTGTGAATGAGCACAAGCTGGAGCAGCAGCTGATAAAGGATACTGTCATAACAATTACACAGTGGACCTTGATAGGATAGTCTTAATACAATTAAAATAGAGGAGAATAAACTGTATAGGAAACTTAGCAAAATCCAATGAGTATACTGGTATGTGTAATTAACAGCCAAACTGGGCTGGTGATGTACATAACTTCTTAAATCTTTTTGAATGGAAAATTGTTTGTGAGCTGGTTGCTCACCAACCCTAAAAAAAATTAGCTTAATACATTTGAAAAGTTATGTTGTTCGGTGTCAAACCTTACAAACACTTGGATTGGATCGATTTGAAACTTCTTGTACTATCCAATTATGTTTTGTTTAATTAATGTTAGGCATATGCTTGATTGACAATATTTGCTTAATTATATATATCCACAACAATTGAATTGTATACATGAAAGGGGGTTTAATTAGCCATGCATATTGCTTAATTATGTTTTCAGTTTGACGCTTGCTCAAAAGTTGGGAAAAAAACAGAGGTTTGAATTTGATTGAATTTATTTTCCATGGGAAATGCTGATCAGGAAAAGGGAAAAACCTATGGTATTGGGAATGAGAATTTCAAACTTGGTGCCGAACACCCAACAGTAACCATGAAAAATCCATGGGAATTCAATGCACCGAACAGGCCCTAGTGACTTGGTACAAGAAAAAGAGGTTATGACATAATAGGTCTGATCAAGTGCGGTGCCACATCACACAAGAACCCCTAACTTATGAGTAAAACCTAAATAAAATTTGTATCTAGGAACATTAGATTTACTAAGGCTTAACATAAATATCATATATGTTGCAAAGTTGAAATATATATAAGTAAACAACTTGAGAGCTGAAAAAGTTGACACGTCGGGCATCAGTCTGAAGTCAGATTAAAAGTGTGGATTCATATATATACCTCTAGCATTATTGGCATGTTCAATCCACTCGTCAAGTATAATCCTCCAACTCCTAAAAGCAAAAAGATTTTTTAATTAAAATGCATTGTTATTTGGTAGCTTAAAGCTTCTTAAACTTAAGAGTCCTAGTTTCACTATAAGCCGGACACAACAAAAATCACAGTTTTATTCTGTTCCTATCTGGTTAATTTACTATATATAAGAGAATATAGATCCTCCAGAAATTATGAACCTTTTTCTCCAATATTATTCTCTCTCTTCTTCTCCAATATGTTTAGTCAGAAATAAGTCCTCTGAAAAACTTCTTCCTTGCACAAAACTGCATATTAATATGTACTAGATATATTCTAGGGAGTTTGGGAATGGATTATATTTCTATTCTTGTAGGAATAATTTGCTAAGTTATATAACAGAGACAAGCAAGTACTACATACACTTTAATTCGGTAAGCATATCAAGGGAAATCCTGCTGAAATTTAAAAATTGAGAAGAAAAAAAGTTAAATTCTTCAATTAAATTAAGTATGTGTACGTACTCAAGAAGAGAAGACGCTAATAGGCGAGTCTGTGTAGAGTCAGAGTAATCATTATTCGCAAAGCAGCTTACAATAGCTGCGATTTCGGTCACCTAATAATTTGTTTTCCACATGAAACATACTTTATTTAGTGCAAATGCCAATGATAATTGTTCCAACTTCAGCCACCAAAAATTAAGGTTTTACATGCAATTAATGCTTATGTATTTCAGAACTCAATAGAAAAATCTCAGATCTTCGTTGAAACTTTTTAAAAAAAAAATTAAAACCTTATAGTCAAATTTTATAAACTAAGATCACTAAAAATCATATAACCCTCCAGAACATGGAAAGAACTAAGTAAATTTCCTTTCTCATTTTTTATGAAGAAATAGATAAACAATAATGTTGGCAGGACTTTCTGATCAAATTGTAGATCAAAAGGGTTTATGCTGAACAACTCTAGTTCAGCAAAGGCACAATAGAAATAATTTCAGAAATAAATCAAAATAACTGAACAGCTAAATAACCAGTACCTGGAGCACATGCGCAGAGATGTGCATTTTTTCCAGTCGCATCAACAGTTCATATGCTATCACAGGCTATAATTAATTTAACACTTGGTAAGTTGAGATATAATAACTTCCAACACATTCAATAGAATCAAAAGAAGTTCAACATAATTGCAAGCTATATATGTTAATGCATATCACCAATTACATATTTCTATAGTTCTATAGATCTCTCAGAGATCATCTCTGGTTTCGAAACATTTCAAACAGGAGCTTAAAATATGACAAATCCTAATTATCTGCATATATATTTTATCTAAATAATTAATTATGACCATTCCAACAATTCAAATAATGTAAATGGAAATTTTATGAATATTTTGAATTCAAACCTGTCCTTTCAACTGCATGAGGGCATCTCTAATCTTGGATACATCTCCTAACACATCATTTTCCTTTGTCAGAACATCACTCTCTACCTCCACCACCATCTCCACCTCCTTCGCAACTAAATTTGCTGCACTACCATTCTTAACGGTAGTTGTAGTACTAATAACATTGTGCATACTACTACCGCTACCAGTTTCGGTATGCACCTCTCTTCCTCTCCAAGAAGTTTTCTTAGTAATTCTGTTGTCGGTCATAACATGCTTCTCCTTTCGTTTTCTTTGTTTCCTCTCAGATTTCTTATTCAAACAGTCTCTAATCCCAACATTTTCATCATCATCATCGTCTTCACTAGTCCAGCTCTCAGCATTAACAATCTCGATTTGTTTCCCTTTGTCTTTCTTGTCATTGAGTTGTGCGTGGTACTTGTGCTCCGATGCAATGCTCTGTAGCACCTTATTTGAAAGCGCAGTGGAGATGTGCATGAAATGTTCCTTCTTCTTCTCGAATTGGTCCGGGTAGTCGGTCGCTGCTACATGGATTGCGTGCTCGATCGTCTTAAATATATCATAGTTGGCAGTTTGAAGGAACTGTCTCCAATAGTCTAGCTCGGACGACATGTTCTACTTTTCAGTCTCCTGGCAAAAAGAAACAAATGTAGATTTGCTCTTTTTGTGGAAAGCAAGAAACTGTATATCGTCTTTTTGTTACATGTCCTTATATTTCTCAAATTTGAACATGGATTGCTAAAATTTAATGGATTTACTTTTCAATGTAATACAATAGAGGATTTATGGATAACTGATGCTTGTACACCATTGAAAGACAGACAGTTGGTTGAATTGCTCCGAGGAGCAGTTCTTTGATTAGTATGGCTTGAACGTAATAAGCTGTGTTTAGTTTAGGGATCAATATTCTGTAACAAAAATAAAATCCTTAGGAACTCGTATTATTTCACTAGCTGCTTTTGGTGTAAGAGTAATGTTAATAATACCTATTTAAAGCTTACACACATGCTTCCTTCTGAGTTCTGATGTCAAGGAATTGGCACTAGACCTAGTTACTATAGAGACAGAAATAGAGATGGAGGAGGACCTAGTGCAACCCCATGGGTGTGGACCAGACATCGATGAACGAGACTGTTTATTAATGTTTTACTTGTTTTCTTTTTTGGAACTTGTAATATTTTGCGAGCCATCTTTTTTAGAATGTTTTCTTATGATTATTCTTAGGTTGGACTGATAGCATTTGTTAGGTTAAAATGCTTGTTTTGTCATACTTAAAATAATGTACTCAGGAATTGGTACCAGACGGTAACTTTTTTTAATTAGTTGCTGATTTCAATGAAATCACTAATCAGTGGTTTCTATCCACTTCTATAAAATAAAAAATGTAGATTTAGTAATGAAAACGCAGTACGATGAATGAGAAAAAAAAAATAAAGACTTCAGCGACGACAACACAACAATTCAAAATATAAAAAAAAAAAAAAAAGGTTGTAAATCGGAAAGCCAGGTTCTTTATATAATTTTATCATGCATTCTACATCTCGGATGTTGACATGTTGTAACAAAACGTAAGAAAAATAAACAAAAAAAAAACCCTCACGGAAGCATCAATCTAGCTACTTACCTTTTTATACTCCCAAAAGATTGTTTGATCGCCTGGAGAAGGCACTAATTTTATTTTATTTTGCTAAGTGTAGAACTCCACAATCCCTTCTCAATACAAGAAATTGGGAACAACTATTACTTTGTAAAAATAGAGTGCTTCGATCTTACCTTTTCTTTTCTTTGTTTTTTTTTTTTTTTTTTTTTTTGAAAACTCTGATCTTACCTTCCAAGCTGAAAACAAAGCAATGAGCGCAAGTCAAGCGAACAGCTGAGAAGATCCTTCTCTACTCTCTCTCTCTCTCTCTCTTTTTCCTTTTCTCTTTCAATGCTCTTTGTCTATCTCTCGTTTCTCTTGCGAAGATGGTGACTCGAATAAATTGCAACTCAGAGAGAAGAAAAGCCAAGTCGAGTTGAGTGAATAAATGATAAAAGAAACTAGTAAGTAGTAACTGCAGATATGGAGGAGAAAAGAAAGGTACAGTTTTCGTCCAACGTGCTTTGGACAAAGTATTATCCTTAGCAAAGTCTCAACCGTCCGATAGGCGTTAAATATCATACAAACGGTTTAGATTCATGGAGCCGTTTCAATTTATTAAGTTTTAATTATTTACACGAATCTTTAAGCTGATCGAACAGTTGAATTAAATTTGTTTAAAATCTATTAGAGAAAACCCAACTCCAGAAATGAAATGGCTAGTTACGGAGTTGCGGGCCATTTCATTTCTGGAGTTGGGTTTTCTCTAATAGATTTTAAACAAATTTAATCCAACTGTTCGATCAGCTTAAAGATTCGTGTAAATAATTAAAACTTAATAAATTGAAACGGCTCCATGAATCTAAACCGTTTGTATGATATTTAACGCATCTCAACGAAAATGAACCTATAACAGCGCGCAGATTTATTTCCGTGTTTACACGGACCCCATCCAAAATGAGTACATGCAAATTCATTTTATTTTGTCTGTGTTTGTGACAAGTCATTACTAGTGAATCCAAATTAATAAGATACAGCAAGCAAAATTCATTTCATTTTGTCTATGTTTGACAAGTCATTACTAGTGAATCCAAATAAATAAGATACAGCAAATAATTTCAAGTTTTTTTCGTTACTACGACAATTTCAATTTATTTTTGACATATATACATAAAAAAAAAAAAAACTCTTCTCAAATATGAATCCTAGCTTTTGCAAAACACAAGTGATCATTCGGTCTTCCTTTTTTAAAGAAATACGGTCTCTTAGGTCGTTAAATGAACATGATCATATTTGGAAAATTAATTCAAATTAAACTGTTGAAGTTCAATTTCAATTTTATTATCCAAATTAAAAAATAATTTTGATATTGAAAAGAAAATGTTTGTACACAAAAATCACCAAACTGATAACATGTATATATTACAGCATCAAAATTGAATTTCCGTACTTTTGATCAAAATCTCTTTATTTTGAGCTTGTATCATAATTAATACAAGGTTTTATAATATTAAATAATAACTTGACATTACAGAAACTTTTGGACAAAAGATTTTCACAAAGGATTAATTCGGCCTAAAAAATAGACAAGATGATATATTTTGCAAATTACACCTCCAAAGTTTACCATTACTTTCCAATGACGAGTTGTAAGCGGGAGCGGAATAAAGCTTAATTAGGGGTGGCTAAGCCATCCTGTGATTTAATTCACATCTTTATTCTTTATATTTTATAAATTTTATAAGTATTTTTCACCTTTTAATCCTCCTTATAAATAAAATTACACTATCATAACTTATCAACCGTCCTTAATTTTAATATTTTAATTTTGCCCCTGATTTTTTAATGTTTTTATCTTTACACTTCAGAAAATGGAACGAATTGATGTATGTACATTGCCTCTAAGAAAATCAATAGATTCAAAGTTTTTGTGTATCAATAGAGAGGAGGAAGGGTGGGGGTCATGATGTATATATATTTTAAGGCAGCATGGTCAACTTGCTTTCTCTCTTCAATTATTTTTTTTATTAGGATAGAAAAAAAAAGACAATTTATATTTGCAAACAAGAACTTTTCAATATTATTATTCTCATTCCAATTAAACTAAAGCTTCAATGCTTGTGACTCAATGCATAAATTTTGAATTATTTACTGCATATCAGAGCTTCTGAAGCAATATTAATATTGATGAATGAAAATTCTGATGATGTTATTGTTCTCATTTTTCGGGGGTGTAAATTACCATGAAAAATTGGCATGAGAAAAATAACATGAAAGTTTTACTCCTGGTTTATGATGATTTTAATTATCTTTCACTAAACGCTAGAATTTTTTAGGTTGGTCTTATGAATTGAAATAAATTTGAACAAGCATATATCAGATGGGTCATATGTGAAATAGACAAAATAAGACGACGGTTCCTATGGCATGGTGAATTGGAACTCGATTGGATCAACAAAAAGGATACAATTTGGTGAATTGGAACTCGATTGGAAGTTTGGCTGTGCTTGATTTGGAGAAATTTAATGACGCGTTGTTATTAAAATGGCTTTGGTGGTGGTTCCAGCCGGGACACAGTCTATGCAAACCGTTGTTTAGACAAACAGCAGACATAACACAAGGAACACTACTACAAAAACTGGCTTTGTACACTGCACATTGTACACGGATTTGGCAATTATATTAAAAACCGTGTACCAAATATGAGTCCAAAAGATCTGCACGATTTCTACACGGATAATTAGTTAATAATCAGTGTAGAATTATTAGAGAGAGCTACACGGTTTATTAGAAACCACAAATCCGTGTGTAAAGAAGTGGGTGTGCAAATAATTGAGAGAGCTACACGGACTTTTAATACAAAGCCGTGTAGGAACATTACACACGGTTTTTTGATATATAGCCGTGTAGAAATCTTATAATTGTACACGGATTTATAACTAAATAGCCGTGTATAAATAGTTGGAGAGCTACACGGATTTATAACTAAATAGCCGTGTATAATAGTGTAGGGTTTTAATGTCTTCCCTTCCAGAGCGCCGTTTTGATCAAGTCTTTTAGTTAATACATCTCGAACTGAGCTGATTTCTGCGAATTGATCGAGACCAGCAGCTGAGATCTGAGATCTTTGAATTAAGTTTGTATTTTCTCCTCTCCATCTTTCTAAGGTTAGTAATATGTATTTAAATCATTTTCTTCCTCTAATTTTCTGTTATTTAGGCTTATTTAGGTCATTTCATGCATGCTTGATTTCTTAATTTTAGATGTAATTAATTAGTGTATTGTGGTCCAATAACCGACCTTTAGATGCTTTTAGGTCCATGCCCGTTCAAAATTAATCCAATAGGGATTAATTTTGGATAGTCCCCGTTTTGGGACTGCTCTTTGAATATTATGTCTCATTTAGGATGTGAACACATATTAGCGGGATTTAATTAGTATTTGAGAAAAATTCGACAGTATTTTCCCTTATTGCTCCTACGAGTATGTGGTTCGTACGCATACTTGGGGAGTTAAGGGGAAATGCTGCCGAATTTTTCTCAAATACTAATTAAATCTCGCTAATATGTGTTCACATATGAGACATAATATTCAAAGAGTGGGTTAGGATTGTAAACCGGCCCTTTGTAAGCCCAAAATTTTGTAAACGAAGGAGAATGTTGACCATGCATGCATGATTAATTGATCAAATCATTTTTTTAATTTAATTTACAGATGGATCGAAGCTGGATGTATGAAATGCGACGTGACAGTGAAGAATATTTGGTTCGCGTTGATGAGTTTATAAAATTTGCTGAGAGTTATAGAGTGAAGAAAAAAGAAGAAGACATTTTATGTCCTTGTAAAGATTGTAAAAATTTATTAAGATTTTTGGACATCGAAGAAATTAGAGCTCATTTGATTTGTCGGGGATTTAAGAAGAGATATACATGTTGGTTCATGCATGGTGAGAAATTTGGGGAAAGTAGTAGTGCCAATAAAGATTGTAATTGTGAATTGAATGATGAGAATGTTGGAATTTCTGATAATTTTGAACTTGATTGGAACGAGGATTATGAGAGTGTCGAATATTCTGATAACGTCGAACCGGAAAATGACGATGATGAGATGGAGAGGAATTTTGATGAAAATGTAGAACACGAGTTTACTGAAAATTTGGAGGATATGTTACGTGATGTGGAAGATGAAATTAGTGATAAAAATTATGATAAATTTCAAAATTTGTCTAATGAATCCAAGAAGCCGTTGTATCCCGGGTGTACCAAATTTACAAAACTGTCACCAGTGTTGAAATTATTAAACTTAAAAGCAGATAATGGTTGGAGCGATAAGAGTTTCACGTCCTTATTACAGCTTTTAGGAGAAATGCTCCCAGATAACAACGAGTTACCCGGTACAATATATCAGGCAAAGAAGTTGATATGTCCAATGGGGTTGAAGATCGAAAGAATACATGCATGTCCGAATGACTGTGTATTGTATCGTAACGAGTACGAGGCCATGCATGTCTGTCCTAAATGCGGTGTTTCACGATATAAACGTCGTAAGGACCAGGACACTGATGATTGTAACGAGGACACAAATGGCCGACCTCCGGCTAAGGTGTTGTGGTATTTGCCGATAATACCGAGATTCAAACGGTTGTTTGCGAATCCCAAAGATGCAAAATTATTGCGCTGGCACGAAGAAGAGCGCAAAAATGACGGTAAACTAAGGCACCCGGCTGATTCTCCTCAATGGAGAAACATTGACAGACATTTCAAAGAATTTGGTTCTGAAACGAGGAACCTTAGGATTGTGGTGAGCTCAGATGGAATGAGTCTGTTTGAAAGTATGAGCAGTCGGCACAGTACTTGGCCAGTTCTTTTATGCATCTACAATCTTCCTCCTTGGTTGTGCATGAAACGCAGATATATAATAATGTCATTACTAATCCAAGGACCCAGACAACCCGGAAATGACATAGATGTATATCTCGCACCATTAATCGAGGACCTCCAAAAATTGTGGCGTGATGGCGTCCCGGTGTGGGATGCGTATATGAAAGAGACCTTTAACTTGCGGGCCATGGTGTTTTGCACCGTAAATGATTTCCCCGCGTACGGGAATTTGTCGGGTTACACTTGTAAAGGAGCAAAAGCGTGCCCGATCTGTGAAGATGACACGCAGGTGCTGAGGTTGAAAAATTGTCAAAAGAATGTATTCATGGGGCATCGTAGGTTTCTTCCTATTAATCACCCATATCGTAAGAAGAAGATGGCATTCAACGGGAAAATTGAGCTTGGAGTGGCTCGTCATCCATTAGACGGGGAGAGTGTCTTCGAACGGGTAAAAAACATTGATGTTGTTTTTAGAAAATGCGCCAAAGCACTACCGAAGAATATTTTAGAAAATGCGCCAAAGCACTATCGAAGAATATTTTGGGAGCTACCGTACTGGAAATATTTAGAAGTGAGGCATTGCCTAGATGTCATGCATGTCGAAAAAAATATCTGTGACAGTTTAATTGGTTTATTATTGAACATTCCGGGGAAGACTAAGGATGGTATTAAAGTGAGAAAAGACATGGTAGAGATGGGAATACGACACGAGCTCGCACCGCAGGAGAAAGGGAAGCGCACATACCTACCCCCCGCACTGTGCACCATGTCAAAGAAAGAGAAAACAAGCTTCTGTGAATGCCTCAATGGTATAAAAGTCCCATCAGGATATTCTTCGAATATTAAGAAGTTGGTGTCGATGAAGGACTTGAAACTGGTCGGTCTGAAATCTCACGACTGTCATGTTTTATTGACACACATAATTCCCGTTGCAATTCGGGGAATTTTACCAAAGCATGTTCGTCAAATCATTACGAAGCTTTGTTCTTTCTTCAATGCAATAAATTCCAAAGTGATAGACCCTCTAAAATTGGACTCTTTGCAAAAGGAGGTCGTCGTGACTCTTTGCCAACTTGAGATGTATTTTCCGCCATCTTTTTTCGATGTCATGGTTCACCTTGTTGTTCATCTTGTGAGAGAAATTAAGATTTGTGGTCCCGTGTTTCTTCGGTATATGTATCCATTCGAGAGATACATGGGCATCTTGAAAAAATACGTAAGGAACCGACATCGACCCGAAGGCAGCATTATAGAAGGATATTCTACGGAGGAGGTGATTGATTTTTGCACCAACTACTTGGCCGGTGTGGATCCTATTGGCGTTCCAAAATCTCGATACGAGGGAAGGCTCCAAGGAGTCAGGACAATTGGGTTGAGAGCCGTAGTTGCTGATCTAAATGAACTACAAAAGGCATATTTTATTGTACTACAACACATGACAGATGTTGCTCCCTATATAGATGAGCACATGACAATCCTTCGACAACTAAACTACACGAGGAGTCAGAAGTGGCTTACTAACGAGCATAATCGTTCTTTTATAGGATGGCTGAAAGAAAGAGTGCAGTCACACCCCGTACCTGAAATTGTTAAACTGCTTGGCGAAGGACCCCAAATTATTGTTAGAACATTCCAAGGATACGAGATTAATGGATATACATTTTACACTAAATCCCAGAGTGATAAGAGCACGATGCAAAACAGTGGGGTGACGTTGGTGGCGACCTCTCAAGAATTTAGTAGATCCGGAGATGGCCGGGCTGTAATAGCATCAAAGTCATATTATGGCGTTATTCAAGAAATTTGGGAGCTCATTTACAGTGAACGCCTGAGCATTCCCGTGTTTCGGTGTCAATGGGTCGAAGACCGAGGTGTTAAAGTTGACAACGACGGGTTCACACTCGTTGATTTAAACAGGATTGGGCATGTTGATGATCCGTTTATACTCGCCAAGCAAGCCACCCAAGTCTTTTATGCCACTGACCCGAGTGATGCTAGGTTGAGCGTCGTCCTTATCCGAAAAAGAAGGATTGTCAGGGGTAGAAAATGTCGTTGATGAAGAAGAGTACGACCAGTTCGACGAAGTACCTCCATTTTGTATCGATGTGCAAACTGAGGATAGCAACACTTGAAGGGGTAGACGAAGCTGACTACATGCGGTCCGACCACAATGAAGGATTATGGGCCGAGGGTACTGTTCAAATAGTGGAAAAAAGGAGAAAAAGGAAAAAAAAAGCATAATGTATAATATTTATTTTGTTTAAGACCGTGTAGCTTTTAATATTGCAACCTTAGCTTGTAATATATCAAATAAAAAAGGAAAAAAAAGAGGGAAAAAGGAAAAAAGCATAATGTAGTATTAGTATTATCAAATATTAGTATTAGTTTTTGAAACAATGAAGGATTATGTTTAATGAAGGATTATCAAATATTATCAAATATTGCAACAATGAAGGATTATGTTTAATGAAGGATTATCAAATATTATCAAATATTGCAACAATGAAGGATTATGTTTAATGCTTATAATATTATCAAATATTAGTATTAGTTTTTGAAAATATTAGTTAAAACATTTAATAATAAATAAAACTTTCACTATTAGATTTAATATTAGTTGCTTGATACAAATATCGGTATAAGTTTTTAAATATTAGAAATCTGAAATTTTACTTAATTTATTATTACTTTAGAAATATTAGAAATATGAAATTTTACTTAATTCATTATTACTTTATAAATATTAGAAATCTGAAATTTTATTAATTTATTATTACTTTATAAATATTCACCTCCTAAAATTTTACTGAACCTGGGACCCGCCTGTCGGACCTATTTATACACGGACATTTAGCTAATAGTCCGTGTAGAAATGGAAGAGAGCTACACGGACTATTAGCTAGATGTCCGTGTAGAAAGGACATTTGCACACGGACTTTAGAGTTATGTCCGTGTAGAAATCTCTTTGTACACGGTCTTTTAAGGTAAAAGTCCGTGTATAATGAGGAAAACACTATTATTTCGAAATCCTTCTCTGCCAAAATTTTCAAAAGTCCGAGAACCCTCACAAAATTTTCAAAAGTCCGAAATCCTTCTCCGAGCTCTTCACCGCCTCGCCGCCTCACCGCCTCACCACCTCGGTCTCTCTCACCCGTGGTCTCTCTCTCTCTAACCCGCGGTAAATATCAACACCCTTGTGAAATAAAGTTAGGGTTTAGATATATGTTTTAGGTCCTTTGCTCATAAGTCAGTAGGCTGTGAACCTCATAAGTCAGAAATCTAACATTGTAGCTTTTTTTCTTCTTTTGTCCATTGCAAGAATAAAGAGGAAAAAAATTGTACAAGGTGTTAAGATATGTTCTCATTGCTTGTGTTTGATACAAAGTAATGTGTTGAGATATACTCTCCATTGGTTAAGAAATAGCATGCAATGTCTTAGATTATATAAATTTCTGTAATTTTACAAAAGTAATTAATTTCAGTTTTGCTAACATGATAGAATAAAAAAAATTTCAGAATTGACAAGAAGAAAGATGATTGTGCATAATTGATCTCCTCAACTAGTGCTAGACCCTATTCGTATTTATTTACACATATCATATTATATTATATTATAAATTTCTGTAAGTTTAGTGAACTCTTTTTACACATATCATATCACATATATATTTTTCTTAAATGAGATATTTGAGAAAATCAAGAAAAAAAATTCTGATAAAAAAATAACAAACGGTACAACTTAAGTATTATGAGCATTTACAACGATAATTTATTTTCGATTTCTAATATGACATAGCATTTTATTTTTATTTCAGGGATTGATGTATCCCAATTATATATTTCTAATTTATAGCAATTAGAGTGTACTAACTACTTAATTATTTGTAGTTCATCAATTTTGTGTATTACAACCACAATATATAGTTGTAATTAATATGAGAATTGGACTGATTCAAATATGTTGTACTTAAAAAAAGTAAATGTAGATTAAGTGCTCATGAACTTAAAAAGTTTGATTGTATTTTAAAGAAAAGTAACTGGATTTGATCTTTATTCAATGCATACACTTATGATTTGATCTTTAATTTCAATTATTGATACAAAAATATCAATTTTTGTACAAGAATATCAATTATTGGTCACTTATGATTTGATCTTTAATTTCATGCAGAACCATGTCGAATGAGGATGAGTACGTGGATATGATGGCAGAAGAGGAGCAGCAAGCTACTGCCTCATCAGAAAGAAGGAAAAGAGGGCCGACAATGTGCACGAGCACGTCCGAGCAGACCCATCAAGAAATCTGGTTCACAGAAGACGGGCGTGCGCAGGGAGAAAAACGGCAGAAATACTCAAATTGGTGTACGAGTTTTGTGAGGCAAAATGCGAGTATCCTTGTAGAGAGGTGGGATCATTTTGAGGATACGGTGAAGGACGAGTGGTGGAACAAGGTGAAGGTAAAGTGCCTAACAACTCTTTGCTTTATTTTCACTTATGTATGATCTATACTTAAATACACTAAATTTTGGTGTTAATCAGGCTCAGTGGAACATCCAGAATGATGTTCCAAAGGATAAGACTTTGAAGATTATGAACAATGGTTGGAAGTAATTCAAGAGCACGTTGAAGACGGAGTTCATGGAGAAAGGGAGAACTCCGGTCGGCTACTACAAATGGCTAAAACAAGAGGACTGGGATGCGTTTCAAGCTTTGAAGTCTACCAAAGAGTTCCAGGTATCTAACTCGTGCCTCTTTTGTGCTTATTCTTTCTCGATATGTACTTATCTTTCTAAAACTAACTGATCGTTATTGTCTTGTTTCTGTGAAGGCAAAAAGTGATAAAGGCAGGAGGACCGTTGCCTTTAACAAGTATCCACACCATCTAGGGTCAGCTGGTTACGAGGGTAAGTCGGCATAATGGAGAAAAGTCCTGGAGCAAAACAAGGATTCTGACTCACCCGTGGTTAGGATCTAAAATCCTAGGGGCAAATATTGGGTCATGGGTAGAGCCGAGGTAACCGCTGACGGGAGGATAGTACTCCCAAAGGATTTGCAACCCGTGGCTCAAAGAATGGTAAGAGTCCTTTATACTTACTTTGTGACATTCATCCGAAAATTATAACTCCGAAAGTACATCAATTGTTCTTTTGCTTTAACTAATTCTTCTACTTGAACAGTTGGAAGTGGAGGAGGAGGTCAACTCGGGTGCCCGGAGTGTCGAACGACAAAATGATTCCTTGTCCGCAGCGCTCGAGAATCCAGAACACCCGGGTCGAGTAAGGGGTGTAGGGGTCTACAGGGGCTGGAAGGAGGTGTTCCGAGTGGAGGGAGAGAAACCTCGAAGAAAATCTCGTGCCAAGGTAAACAAAGACGAGATAGTTGCGCAGATACGCGCGGAGGTGAGCAAAGAGTACGACGCAAGGTTTGCTGAGATGGAAGCAATGTTGACACAAATTAGATCAGCAACTACGCAGCCATCCGAGCAACCACCTCCCATTTTGCCGGGAATTCGGCGAAGTAGTCAAGCATCCGGCACGTGGGCCTTAGACGATTTGGAAAATCTCAAGGTAATCAATACTTGTTCATAATCTAAAGGTAATTAAAACCTGTTTGCAACCTTGATAGACAATATCGCATCATTAAAATAAACAACTTTCCCATAAATTTGCAGGACCCCAGAGCATGCGACCTCGTCCTGTTGCATGGTAGCGTTCCTCTGATCGTTGCTAAGGGCGTTGTACATCCAGGAGCCAAGAGTGTACACTGTGGTCAGCTAAGGCCCGACCATGCATGCGTGCAGGTTGAGTTAGTCGTGGATGGTTGGCAGCGCGTACCCCTTCCTGTCCCTACCGACGAGATGTTTGTGCTTGATGATGCACGGATGTCATTTGTCCAATGGCCCAAGAGTCAGATTGTTTTGGATCAGGTAATCCATAAAAAAATCTATTTATTTGTTACATTCAACTCATTCTTTTTGAAATACTAGAATAATCCATCTATAACTTGATACAGACACGAGGAGATGATGTTACCGGTACGGCGATGTCACCGGTACGTCAGGAGGTGGCTTGTGATGTCGCGGCTGACGCGCCACAATCACCGCCCCGTCCTATGGTCACCGAAGAAGAATACAGCCGTTTGCCCAATGATTTGCGCCTTCTCCACGACTACTTGATGACGGCGCCCGAAGGCATGGAGGCTATCATCATCCCTGTCCCACCTGGGATGTTTCTACACGAAGGCAGGGATCTCCTGCTGTCGTTCAAAGACTTCAAGGACCTCTTCCACCACTCGTCATCCGACAAATGGCTCGATGTTTCACACATCACCATTTTCCTCATGTTAGTGATATTAAAATATTTTCATTATTGTATAGAACTCAAATATATATTCTAATTACAATATGATGAGTTTTCAGGAAGCTAGTCCGAAACTGTGATGAGATGGTTGAAAAGAACTTGTGCATGTTTCTGGACCCCGAGAAAGTGAGTGCTACGGCAGTGACATATTATCCGGATATGGCTATCGAGTACATGTGTTCTGCGATGCATCGTGCTAAGGCGGAGGAGAAGAAATTCATTCTCATGCCATACTGATAAGCCTCAATTATATATACCTTCGGTCGAGGTTTTACCTCCTAAACTATGCCAAAACCCTTGTATTATAGTCTAGTTCAGTATAGAATGCACCGTAGAACCATGTTACTGCCTTTCCTTCATCTTATTTGCAGGAATCGAGCAAAAAGGAGCAAAACAGCATTTTGTGCGGGCCGCACGGATTCTGTGCGGGCCGCACCAATTTATCCGAGAGTTTTGCGGGCTCTCGTGCGGGCCGCAGGGAATTTGTGAAGGCCGCACGACCCCTCTTCCTTAGCCATTTTCTCAGACGAAAAACCCACTTTTATGCGGGCCGCACGAATTCTGTGCGGGCCGCATCGATTTAACCGAAAGTTTTGCGACCTCTCGTGCGGGCCGCATGAAGGCCGCACGACTCCTCATGCCTTAGCCGATTTCCAGCCGACTTCCAGTTTGTGCGGCCCGCACGGACTTTGTGAAGGCCGCAGGAAGGCCGCACCAATGCCATTAATGCCTTAATTCATGATATCTTCTCAGATTTGCTGCCTGATTTTGGGGGATTGTTTCCCAATGCACGAAAATAGCTATATATGGGCCGGGAGGCAGCAGGAGAAACTATTCTTCATCTTAGGTTTAATTTCCACATCTCTCTACATCTTTTCTATCTTCTCCTCGTGATCAAAGGCGATTAAGAGCAAGGTTTGAAGGATTCTCGAGCAAGCATAACTGAAGATTAAGGGCAGCGAGCGAAGAGATTGGTGTATTCTATTCTCTTACTTGTTTTACTTTCATCATGATTTCTCTTGTAACTTTCTTGGATGATAACTCACCCATGAGAGGCTAGATTTCCTCTCTAGGGGCTTAGGCAAGAAACATGAATTTGGTTTGAATCTATGTTTACTTGGATTGATTTCTTTATGATGATTGTTTGCATGTTTGTTTATTCTTGTTGATTTTACAATTCATGTGCTTGTATGATTTGATGCTTGTTAATTTCCCGCTTGGGTCTAATCAACTTAAGATGTTAGGAGTTATAATTAATAGTACCAAATTGTATACATGAATTACCTTAGGATTAAGATTAGAAATGACCAAATCTATTTCTTAGTCCGGAACCACTTGAACAAAGGTCGAATTAAGGTGAAGGACTTAACCGTGAAGTCTTATATTTGATTGGGACACCTAGAATTGAACCAAATATCGTATGAAGGACTTAACCGTGAAGTATTGGTATTTAGGGATAAACTAGGCTAATCTGTGCTTATGGTCTAGGTAGCTAGGGTGAAGAACTTAACCGTGAAGTCCGAATTACTTAGACACGTCATTAATTCACGAAAGTGACCCTTTTTGGCATTTACGTTTAGAAACCCCATAATTGCAAACATGAGTTTAGAATACCGAGCAAATGTAGATTTGACCAAATGATTGTATGCCGACAGCCCCTAGACTCTTATCCATTTGAATCACAAACTCCTTTTATTTGTTTGTTTAAAATTGTCTTGTTTTGATTTCAACTCTCAATCGGGTATTGAACCCAAAAACCCAATTTTACAACAAACCCCCCTTTTTTACTTTATTGCACTATTTTAGAGTTAATTAATTTAGTAGAAAGTAATACCTCCCGTTATCTTTGGATCGATACCCTTGATTACTACAAGGATAGATTGTGCGCTTGCAATTCAATCTAACTTTGCGTATTTAGGGTTTTATAAATTTAAAGCAGAAGTGTACGAAATAGACCCATTATTTCTATACCCAAAATACACAACAAGCTTTTGGCGCCGTTGCCGGGGATAACGGATAGATATTAATTTTTACTTTAAAAATTTATTCTAGAATTTTCTTTTATCTTACTTTATTGTTTCTTTGAGACTCACGTTTTTCTTCTCTCTTTTCACAGCTTTGAACACTGGCGCCTACCACTAGGAGCCAGAGTCAGAAGGACAAGGCGAGTTCGTCAAACATGGCCGAACATCCGATCTATGGAATGCCCTTAGATGGTGAAGAGGAGAACGGATCTCAAGCCAATGTTGACAATGATCCTCCCCACGAGAACCCATTCCACGGAGCATATGGAAGAGGCAACCCTCCACCGCCTAATCCGAACGACCGCCGTCCTATGCGAGAATTCATGAACCATCAAGATCCGCACCAACGCTTCGGCTATGTGGCACATGGGGGAACCAACCCCGATCTCAAACCCACTCTAATTCACTTGTTAGGTCAAAACCAATTTGGTGGTGCAATAAATGAGGACCCTCACCAACACTTGGCAATGTTTGAAGAGCATTGTGGTACTTTTGCACCTAGGGGACCTCAACTTGATGCCTTGAAATTGAACTGTTTTCACCTTTCTCTTAGGGATGAGGCTAGGACTTGGTTAAGATTGTTAAACCCTAGGGTAACACAAACTTGGCCCGAAGTCCAAAAATTGTTTTTAGGCAAGTACTTTCCGCCTTCTAAAATCCAACACTTTAGGGCTAAAATTACCACTTTTAAACAAGGTGATGATGAATCATTAAGCGAAGCTTGGGATAGATGGCAAGAACTCTTGCGTATGTGTCCTAACCATGGTATTGATGTGTGGCTATTGTTTCAGTTTTTCTATGCAGGTTGCACGTACGCAACTAAATCTCAACTGAATGCAGCAGCCGGTGGAAACTTAGCCAACAAGGATTCTGTAGAAGCCATGGAGATGATAGAGGACATGGCTATAAGTCAACGCGAATGGACTGCTGGAAGAGATGTGAAGAGAAGCAACACACCTGCTGGAATGTTGAAGGTAGATGAGGTGACAGCTTTGAACGCAAAGGTAGAATCTCTCCAAAACCAAATGAAGAAGATGCAGCAGGTAAAATCTGTAGTTCAAAACTCACCATGTGGTATTTGTGGAGGAGTAGACCATCTCACAATGGGATGTCAATACTCCACGGAAGGTAATGATACGGTTGAACAAGTTAATGGGTTATTTTACAATGAAGGTGACAAAAGAAATAACTCATACAACCAAAACAACTCTAACACTTACAATCACGCCACAAGGTACAACCATCCTAATTTTAGGTGGAGAAATGACAATGAAAATCCGAATCCGAGTGCGGTACCAAACCAAGGAAACAACAACCATTACCAAAATCATAATTCAACCCAAGGGAATGGTAACCAATATCAAAACCGCCAAGGTCAAGGTCCACCAATGTCTAGGTTAGAGAAAATGATGGAAGAATTTATGCTCTCTCAAAAGGAAACTAATCTTAGCACCAATAAGAGGCTTGATGAATTGTCAGAATCTTTTAGGACCAGGATGGACTTGATGCAGAATCAAACCAGGTTGCTTGAAGCCCAAGTGGCTCAACAAGCTGCTTCTGCCGCACGCACTCCAGGCATGCTTCCCGGAAAAACTGAGCACAATCCAAGGGAACATGCGAATGCGGTAACTCTCCGAAGTGGCACACAATACGACGGACCAAAAATGCCGGAAGAAGAACCGCCCAAACAACCGACCGCCGCACCTCAAACAACAGAAGCAGGCTCTTCTGCGGCCTCAACTCCACCTTCCGCGCCCTCTTCTGCGACCTCAAGGCCAGCTCCCCAAATTTGCACAGATTTTCCTCTAGACCCACCAGTTTTCAAAGACCGCCAAAATTCGGGTAACTCTGATCCTAAAAAGGTAAAACCTTCTGATTATGTCCCTCCTCTCAGGTTTGTTCCCTTTCCTCAACGGTTAGTTAAGACCAAAATGGACCAACAATTTACCAAATTCATGGATCATTTAAAGAAAATGAACATCACCATTCCTTTTACGGAAGCCATTACTCAAATGCCATCCTACGCAAAATTTTTGAAAGAACTGTTGTCCAACAAAAGGAAATTGGAAGAGGTAGAAACTGTGGCATTGAATGCGGAATGTAGCGCACTTGTTTTGAACCAACAAATTAAATTACCCCCTAAACTGAAAGATCCGGGTAGTTTTACCATTCCGTGCAAAATTCGTGACACCACATTTAATCGATGTTTGCTAGATCTTGGTGCTAGTGTCTGTTTGATGCCCAAGTCGGTCTATGATAGACTAGGTCTAGGGGAATTGAAGCAAACTCGAATGTCCCTCCAATTAGCGGACTGATCTGTAAGATACCCTTCCGGAATTGCCGAAGATGTAATTGTCCAAATTGGAAAGTTTTATGTACCTGTTGATTTTGTTGTGGTAGAAATGGAAGAAGATCCTCACACCCCCCTCTTGTTTGGGCGTGATTTTCTAAGTACGGCAGGTACAAATATAGATGTTACAGGTGGAAAGATTTCTTTCTCGATTGGTGATGAAAAGGTGGAATTTAATGTTTTCAAATCTATGCAATTTCCTTCTAATGACAATGATACAATTTGCAGGATTGATGTCCTAGATACCATAATTGCTGCTCAAATTGTTAAGGAAACAGATGGTGGACAGCTGGAAGAAAATCTGGACGAAATCCTAGAGAAAAAGGAAGCTGAGACAGCTAATAATGATGACAGCGGAGATTTGTGCGGGCCGCATGAATTCGTCCAGGCGCAACCAACCGATTTGTGCGGGCCGCACGAAATTCTGTGCGGGCCGCATCAAAATGTCCGAGACCAAACTTCACCTTTGTGCGGGCCGCATGAAAATCTGTGCGGGCCGCATCAACCCGCAGAAACCACTAACACAATCGATTCGACCGATTCTTCTCCCAAACCACCAAAACTTGAATTGAAACCTTTACCCCCCACTCTTCGATACGAATACCTTGGACCCGATGAGACATTTTCAGTTATTGTTAACTCTACCCTAAACGAAGATGAGACAACCCGACTTCTCCATGAACTTAAATTACACAAGAAAGCGATATGGTACACCATTGATGATCTAACCGGGATCAATCCAAACCTTTGCATGCACCGCATCTTGATGGAGGATGGCCACAAACCTTCGATTGAGGCCCAAAGAAGGCTCAACCCTAATCTCAAAGAGGTGGTCAAGAAAGAAATTCTCAAACTCCTCGATGCCGGCATCATCTACCCGATTTCCGATTCAAAGTGGGTAAGTCCGGTTCATGTGGTCTCGAAAAAGAGTGGAACGACAGTGACTAAAGGTAAGAATGGTGAATTGATACCAACAAGGGTGGTCACCTGATGGAGAATGTGTATAGATTATCGCAAGCTCAACAATGCAACACGAAAAGATCATTTTCCTTTACCCTTTATTGATCAAATGCTTGAACGACTTGCTAATCATTCTCATTTTTGTTATTTAGATGGTTACAGCGGTTTCTTCCAAATACCAATCCATCCTGATGACCAAGAGAAGACCACGTTTACTTGTCCCTTCGGTACCTTCGCGTATCGAAGGATGCCGTTCGGTTTGTGTAATGCTCCCGCTACTTTCCAAAGAGCCATGATGGCTATTTTTTCTGACTTGCTTGAAAATTCTATGGAAGTTTTTATGGACGATTTTTCTGTTTATGGCACTAACTTTGATGAATGTTTGTCTAACTTGTCCAAAGTTTTAGAAAGATGCGAAAAGGTCAATTTGGTTCTAAATTGGGAAAAGTGCCACTTCATGGTGCAACAAGGAGTAGTGCTTGGGCATGTTGTTTCTTCGCGAGGCCTGGAGGTTGACAAGGCCAAGGTGGAAGTAATTGAGAAATTGACAAACCCAACAACTGTGAAGGATGTGCGAAGTTTCTTGGGTCATGCGGGGTTTTACCGCCGCTTTATTAAAGATTTTTCAAAAATTTGTAAACCTTTGACAAATTTGACTATGAAAGATGCTGAGTTTATTTTTGATGAAAATTGTGTTGACGCTTTTTGTAGGATCAAAAATGCGCTAATATCGGCTCCCATTCTTCAACCACCAAATTGGGACTTGCCGTTCGAGATCATGTGTGATGCTAGTGACTATGCGGTTGGAGCCGTGTTGGGGCAAAGAATTGACAACAAACCTCACGCCATATACTATGCAAGCAAGGTTTTGGACGAGGCGCAATTGAACTACACAACCACCGAAAAAGAATTCTTAGCCGTGATATTTGCCATCAACAAATTTCGGCCCTATTTGGTGGGGTCAAAAGTGATTGTCTATACTGATCATGCCGCCATCCGCTATCTAGTCAACAAGAAGGATGCCAAGCCACGCCTTATCCGATGGATCCTACTTCTTCAAGAGTTTGACTTAGAAATCCGAGATAAGAAAGGGACCGAAAACTCCGTGGCGGATCACTTATCCCGACTCAAAACCATGCCTACCAAAGATGACCTCCCTATTGATGACTCACTTCGGGATGAAAGACTTTATGCCATTTCCACCTCTAAAATGCCATGGTATGCCGATTTTGTTAACTATCTTACTTGTGGTGTCTCACCGCCGGACCTAACCTACCAACAAAAGAAAAAGTTCATGTCGGATGTAAAGCACTACTATTGGGATGACCCTCTACTGTTCAAATTGGGGGTCGATGGAATTCATCGGCGTTGTGTGCCGAAGGAAGAGTTTGAGCCAATTCTAGCATGTTGCCATTCTTCCTCTTATGGTGGGCATGCATCCATGAACAAAACCGCGGCAAAGGTCCTACAAGCCGGATTTTATTGGCCCACCCTCTTCAAAGACGCAAAAGATTTTATTCTTCGATGCGACAAGTGCCAACGAACCGGCAACATTTCCCGAAAACATGAGATGCCTCTTAATGGGATACTCGAAGTTGAGTTGTTCGATGTTTGGGGAATCGACTTTATGGGACCCTTTCCTTCCTCTTGCAACAACAAGTACATTCTCGTAGCTGTCGACTATGTCTCCAAATGGGTCGAGGCCATCGCAAGCCCAACCGCCGACTCCGCCGTGGTAAGAAAACTCTTTCAAAAAACTATTTTTCCTAGGTTTGGTGTGCCACGAGTGGTGATCAGCGATGGCGGTTCTCATTTCATCAACCGCCAATTTGATAACCTCTTGTTCAAATATGGAGTCAAGCACAAGGTGGCCACACCATATCACCCACAAACAAGTGGCCAAGTCGAGGTTTCGAATCGGGAGATCAAAAGTATTTTGCAGAAGGTGGTGAATTCGACTCGAAAGGATTGGTCTCTCAAGCTTGATGAAGCGCTTTGGGCTTATCGCACGGCCTACAAAACTCCAATAGGTATGACCCCTTTTAAATTTGTTTATGGAAAACCGTGCCACTTGCCAGTTGAATTGGAACACAAGGCTTATTGGGCCATCAAGACGCTCAACTTGGACATGAAAGCCGCCGGCGAGAAACGAATTCTTGACCTTCACGAATTGGAAGAGTTGCGCCTCAATGCCTATGAAAACGCGAAACTATACAAAGAGAAAACCAAGCGTTGGCATGACAAGCACATTGTGCGGCGACAATTCCAGGTAGGTGACTCTGTCCTTTTGTTCAATTCCCGACTTCGTATTTTTCCCGGAAAATTGAAATCTAGGTGGAATGGCCCCTATCAAGTTCAACAAGTTTTCGATCATGGAGCTATCGAGATTTGGAGCGAGAAAACTGGCTCATTTAAGGTGAATGGACAACGGCTCAAACATTTCTATCAACATGAGGCCATTGGCGACAAGGAGGTCATGCACCTCACCGATCCACCCCCTTCGAACTGAGAATGGAGGGAGTCGAGCTTTCGACTTAAACTTAAAGCGCTTCTTGGGAGGCAACCCAAGTTTTCTCACTCTTAATTTTTATTTTCACTTCTTCAATTTCTGTTTTTACTTGTTTCTTGCATTTTAAATTTTTCTTGATTTTTGGAGAATTTTTCAGGATTTTTGGAAGACGTTTTTCGCAGCACTTTATGCGGGCCGCACTAATTCTGTGCGGGCCGCATCGATTTACCCGAGAGTTGTGCGGCCCACTGTGCGGGGTTCAGCAATTCTTGTGCGGGTCGCACAAATTCAAACTTGGGGGATCGACGCATATCTGTAAAAAAAAAAAAAAAAAAAAAAAAAAAAATTAATTAGGACTTTTAATTTTTGCGGGCCGCACGAAGCGAACAGGTGCCTCATTAATTAGGCGCGATTTTTGGAAACCCTTTTCTCCTTCACCCGTTCCCCTGTCTTTCCTTTCTTCCCCACCCCTTCTATTTTTCTCCAAACCCTACCTCTCCCTCTCTAAAGCCTCCATCTCCCTCTCTTTTGACGAACTTTCGAGCACACCACCACGCCGACCTCCTCTTCCCTTCTCTCTGCCGCTACTCTCCTACTCTAAAAAGGCCGCCACCCCTTCTCCTCCTCCTTCTCCTTGAACCGGTGTCTCTCCACCTCTACACCGTTTCTTCACGACTCCACATGGATCTACCCCTCAAAATCAAGGTTAGATCTCCTCTTTTCTTGTTTTTCTAGTTCTTTTCTTTATTTTGTGGATTTCTAGTTAGTTTTTTGCGTAGATCTACTACAATTTGGGGCCAACTTGCCATTTTAGCAAAAACAGAGGATTTTGGGTTTTACATCCACTGTGCGGGTCACTGTGCGAGCTTCTCAGGCCGCACAAATTTTTGTCGTTTTCTTTCAATTTCTGAGGATTTACTAAATTTCAGATCTGAATTTTTCGCGGCCAACTTTTCTCTCACTGTTCGTGCGGGCCGCACAGAATTTAACATAGGCCGCACAAAATCTTGAACAGGCCGCACAAACCTCTGTTGCACCCGAATTTTGAAAATTTTCGTTTCAAATTTTATTTTTTGTGTTCGTGTGACTGCACCTTGGTACCGTGTAGACCACACCATTCTCTCTTTCTCTAACTTCTACAGATGCCTCCACGAAGAAACCCTAAACGGCGCAAGGGGACTAGTGGGCCCGGCCAAACAAGTGCTCCCAACTCGGAACAACCTCATCCTTTGCGTGGCTATTTCGATGGCTTCGAGTCCGACCCTCTAAGCAACGAGCACCAAGAACGCCTCGACCATCTATGCTACCACCGCACCGTTGTCGCCTCTCGATGGATGGACACCCCGACTCTTCACGAGCTCGGCCTCTATGACACCGTCCACATGCTCACCGAGCGCATCGGCTTGTGGGACTTCCTTAGCACCCCGTGCCCAACCTACAAAGGACTTACTCTAGAGTTCCTTGGCACCGTGGAGTTCAGCCGCGCCACCAACGTCATCAGCTTCCAACTCGGCGGGCAAAAATTCAATCTCACCTCCACCGAACTCATGGAGATTCTCAACCTCCCCACCACCAATGTCTCTCACATGAATGACACTTGCACCTTCCAAGGGGACATGAATGAATCCCGCTTCAAGAGTTTCATCATCGACCCAAACACCGGTCTCAACCCTCAACGGGTCCGACTCATCAAGCACCCCGCTCTCCGTTACATTCAGCGAGTTCTGGCGCTCACACTTTTTGGGAGAGGTGAGACAAGTTCTTGTTTCCAAAAAACTGAGAATTTCTATCTTTATTGTATGTTGCGCAGGAATATGGATGAGATGTCGCTTCAACCAAATCTTGGCTACTATCTCGCTAAGCACCTTCATGCCGTAGCCACCGAGCACCGCCCAAATGGTAAAATTTCTTGTGGTGGTGTGATCACCAAGATTGCTCGAGCCCTCCGAGTCAATGTCCCCGATGATCCGGTGAGCCCCCCTTACACCCTCGATATCCCAGGTCTCTCGCACATGCTGCTCATTGTGCGCTCTCCCAACCAAGACTATTGGATAAGTGACGGCCCCGGCAACTATGGCTACCGCTTACCTCTCACCACAGTCCTTGATCCTCGGCGGCGTGCCACATGGAGTCTCACCGACGAGCCCGTTCTCTTCCACCCCGATGCTCCACCACCACCTCCCGTCGCCGAACAAGGTGTGCCCAACCAAGCCGCGCCGGCCGGTCCTTCTAATCAAGCCATCATGGATTATTTGGTAGGCATGAACGAAGACTGGTCCGCCTCCCTACAATTGGTCAATGATCGACTCAACTCCCTTCAGGTCAAAGTAAACGAATACTCGTACCCTATCTACCAAGCCGAGGAGGATGCCCACATGGCAAGGTGGTATGCTCAACAAGCCTTTGAGCGTTCCGGCGGCGAACCCACTGAAGACCCGCCCACACCACCGCGCGAGCGTCGCCGCCGTCAAGAAGCGCAACGAGAAACCTCTTTTCCACCCAAACATGCCTCCACACCTCGTCAATACCCGGCTGGTACCTTCTCACCTTCCGGGCCATCCTCTACACCGCAATGAGGCGCCCCCGCCTCTTCCTTCGCCTTCGACTCGTCCACCATCTTGTGAGTTTATTTTTCTTCCCTTTTTCCTTTTTGTGTGAATGATTGCATTGGGGACAATGCTTTGTTTAAGCTTGGGGGGATTGGAAGAAAAATTGTATCTGCATTTAGGTCATGTTTAAATTTTCATAATTTGCATTTTAGGCGATAGGTTTGTGTGATTGCTTGATTTAGGGACCTGTTTGAAATTTTTTTGGAAATAGCTTGGATGACTTTGAACAATTTGAACTAACTTCACAATTGCTTAAAAGAATTTCATAAGATGAGATGTTTTCGGATTTTGGAAAAATGAAAACTTGGGTTTTATCGAAAAAGCATTTTGAAACCAAGGTATGCCTTTCTAATTGGAAGTTGGGATTTTAATGATGGAAAGATTATAATATCCATATGTATGAACGAATATGTTTGGATGTGTGTATTCATGGTATTATTGCAGCACCAAAAGTTGAAAAAGAATTAAATGTTGAAAACTTCACCTCGGATTCCGCTTGCCTATGTTACGGCGATATGACGTACTTAAGGTTATGAATCCTTGACACTTTGTTCCGCTAGTTTGCCCGATAAAATGGCCGAGTTTACATCACAAATGTGAGTTCGTGTCATGGAAGGGTAGAACCAAGAACATGCAAAAGCACTTTTGAATCAAAACGGTTGGGTATGGTTAACTACTTATAACTAGCCGGTTTTTGTATTGAGGATAAAGTTCATAGTGTCACAAGTAACAACGAAAAGAAAAGGAATAGTCAAAAATTATGCATGATACCAACACACGAAACTTTATAACTTTCTAGCCCAAGCTTGTTCCAAGCTTGGGGGGGCCAAAAGGAAAATCACCACAAAACGGGGGCATATTTTTGGTCGAAAAGTGAAACATTGATAACTCAACGATTAGTTTTTACAAATACAAAAGCATCTTTGAATGCGAAATTTGATTTGTTAATTAGTGATGTGAATTAGAGTTGATCATGGAAATTTCAAAATTGTTGCCCAAAAAGATTCTCGAGTTTTTAATGATAGCAAGCTCATACAAACCTTTCGCATTTAGAGTCATACTTGGAATTTGGTTAGTTTAGAAACCGGACATACACCTAAGTTTGGATTTTTTGCTTGAGGGCAAGCAAGGTTTAAGCTTGGGGGATTTTGATAAGCCTCAATTATATATACCTTCGGTCGAGGTTTTACCTCCTAAACTATGCCAAAACCCTTGTATTATAGTCTAGTTCAGTATAGAATGCACCGTAGAACCATGTTACTGCCTTTCCTTCATCTTATTTGCAGGAATCGAGCAAAAAGGAGCAAAACAGCATTTTGTGCGGGCCGCACCAATTTATCCGAGAGTTTTGCGGGCTCTCGTGCGGGCCGCAGGGAATTTGTGAAGGCCGCACGACCCCTCTTCCTTAGCCATTTTCTCAGACGAAAAACCCACTTTTATGCGGGCCGCACGAATTCTGTGCGGGCCGCATCGATTTAACCGAAAGTTTTGCGACCTCTCGTGCGGGCCGCATGAAGGCCGCACGACTCCTCATGCCTTAGCCGATTTCCAGCCGACTTCCAGTTTGTGCGGCCCGCACGGACTTTGTGAAGGCCGCAGGAAGGCCGCACCAATGCCATTAATGCCTTAATTCATGATATCTTCTCAGATTTGCTGCCTGATTTTGGGAGATTGTTTCCCAATGCACGAAAATAGCTATATATGGGCCGGGAGGCAGCAGGAGAAGGCATTCTTCATCTGAGGTTTAATTTCCCCATCTCTCTACATCTTTTCCATCTTCTCATCGTGATCAAAGGCGATTAAGAGCAAGGTTTGAATGATTCTCGAGCAAGCGTAACTGAAGATTAAGGGCAGCGAGCGAAGAGATTTGTGTATTCTATTCTCTTACTTGTTTTACTTTATTTTCATCATGATTTCTCTTGTAACTTTCTTGGATGATAACTCACCCATGAGAGGCTAGATTTCCTCTCTAGGGGCTTAGGCTAGAAACATGAATTTGGTTTGAATCTATGTTTACTTGGATTGATTTCTTTATGATGATTGTTTGCATGTTTGTTTATTCTTGTTGATTTTACAATTCATGTGCTTGTATGATTTGATGCTTGTTAATTTCCCGCTTGGGTCTAATCAACTTAAGATGTTAGGAGTTATAATTAATAGTACCAAATTGTATACATGAATTACCTTAGGATTAAGATTAGAAATGACCAAATCTATTTCTTAGTCCGGAACCACTTGAACAAAGGTCGAATTAAGGTGAAGGACATCACCGTGAAGTCCTTATATTTGATTGGGACACCTAGAATTGAACCAAATATCGTATGAAGGACTTAACCGTGAAGTATTGGTATTTAGGGATAAACTAGGCTAATCTGTGCTTATGGTCTAGGTAGCTAGGGTGAAGAACTTAACCGTGAAGTCCGAATTACTTAGACACGTCATTAATTCACGAAAGTGACCCTTTTTGGCATTTACGTTTAGAAACCCCATAATTGCAAACATGAGTTTAGAATACCGAGCAAATGTAGATTTGACCAAATGATTGTATGCCGACAGCCCCTAGACTCTTATCCATTTGAATCACAAACTCCTTTTATTTGTTTGTTTAAAATTATCTTGTTTTGATTTCAACTCTCAATCGGGTATTGAACCCAAAAACCCAATTTCACAACAAACCCCCCTTTTTACTTTATTGCACTATTTTAGAGTTAATTGATTTAGTAGAAAGTAATATCTCACGTTATCTTTGGATCGATACCCTTGATTACTACAAGGATAGATTGTGCGCTTGCAATTCAATCTAACTTTGCGTATTTAGGGTTTTATAAATTTAAAGCAGAAGTGTACGAAATAGACCCATTATTTCTATACCCAAAATACACAACACATACCACGAGGGGTTAGTTCTAATCTTAACTTATGTGTTGTTTATATTTTAATTAAAGAATTGTATAAAGGAATTAAAAGTTAAACATAAAAAAATGAAATCACACCATCAATCATAGCAAATACTCGTGTGACTTTTATATGCTAAAGTACTATAATTCTTCTCCTCGATCCCACAGCAAACATTGGTGCTTGATTCTCATTGTGCCGTACCTACATACGAGCATAATTGTTGATTCTTGTAAGCCCAAAGGAAGGATCGCGGCTGACAAGTGCAAAGTTATCTTTCCTTTTGTGAATAAGTAAGCAATAACAATTCTATAGGTTTGCATTTCTTTCAATCATATCAAATTATAAAATTGCTAATTACATTCACTCACTTTTGTAAGGGCTTTTGCGAAATATATTAAAGAGGGAGGATCAGATAGCACGGGCACGCGCAAGAAAAGCAAGTTGAATTGGAAGTGGATGTTGGTGAGCACACTTTATGAGTTAGAAATTTCATATCTTGTTAAAAAAATTATTGTCATTCTAACAAATGCCGCTAAATGTAAATTTTAGAGCCCGCAACAGAAGGAGGGTTGGGAATGCGCTTATTACACGATGATATTCATGTTTGACTTTGTCGAAAGAATACAATTCCTATTCCCAAAAGCGGTATGTACTTCATATTAATTTCATATATAATAAGCAATTGATATCTACCTTTTCTGAAATACTAACTATTATCAAATTATAATTTTGTAGAATGTGACAAAGCAAGAGCATTACACCATGGCTCAGATCGACGATGTGCGGTGCATGTGGGCAAGGTGGTTTGCCATGGAACTTTGTAATCCTCGATATGGATTTGCATAGATTAATTTGTAATAAAAATATGTTTCGAATGAATTTATTGCTATATGAATTTTGTATAAATTTAGTATATGAATTTCTTGCTAATTAATCTGTTTCAAATGAATATATATTTGTATTTCTGTTGCAAAAAATTGGCTAGCAAAGCTGGAGGCTAGCCCAAAAACAAAATATACAAAAAAAAAAAAAGGTAATTATACACGGACATTTTATAAAAATCCGTGTGCAATACTAATCATACACGGATATTTTAGAAAAATCCTTGTATGATAGCCTTGCTAGGTGAAATACAAAAAATCTTCAATTATTTGTACACGGATATTTACCAAAAGTCCGTGTATAATACCTACGAGAGCTACACGGACTTTTAATACAAAGCCGTGTAGAAAGAGGAATCGTACACGGTTAATTAGGGGATATCCGTGTAGCTCGGTAACTTGTAGAGCGACACCGGCAGGTCTTTGTACACTGTTATTTAGGGAATATCCGTGTAGAAATCATTATAATCACACACGGTTAAATATCCGTGTGTAGTTCCTGACCTATTTATACACCCTGGCTTTAAACACAGCAGGAAATCCGTGTAGCTCTTCCATTAATGTCCGTGTACAAAGCCAGTTTTTGTAGTAGTGAATAGCCGACACTGATTTTGGACATCAGGAACGGTTGTTTACATTTGATAAGCCACAGTATACGGTTCGGTGGTAGAGTTACCTCCAGCCGCACAATCAGTGCATCTTCCCGGGGCATGGAAACCATTATTGTTAAAATTATAGAAGAAATAGAGTAGGATTGATCTCAGATGTTCATCATTGATCAAAGGGCTAGGAAATAGGAAATTCTATTTAGAGAAAGAAAATAAACTGTACTCTACTGTATAGGTACCAAAAGTAGAATAGAGATAACGGTAATATTTTTCTTGTAGCATAAAAGAGCTTGTATCATGAAATTCAATAATTAGAAAGTTTATCTCCTCAGAATTCATACAAAATCAACATGGTATCATAGCAACGTCTGATAATCTCATAAACTCCAAAAATCGCAACAGTACCATTTACCAGTATACTGATAGTCAAATGCCAGTAAACTGAGAGCATAACCAACATACCATAAATCCATAACATAAACCATAAACAAACGAGAATGAGTCAAGAAGGGCAGCAATCATCAGATGCTACATACTTCTCTCGACTCACCCATAATCTGTTAAATGGCAAGAATTATGTATCATGGGCAAGGGCAGTGACCTTATCTCTTAGTAGCCGAGAAAAACTCGAATTCATCATAGGAGAGTGCAACAAACCAAAAATAGCCAATCCAGACAACAAAACAGAAACCGAAAAACAAGCTTTACGAAAATGGCAAACCACAGATCACAGGGTCATGACTTGGCTCTTTGATTCAATGGAATCAAAAATTTCTGATTTATTCCATCATAGTTCCACCTCACGAGAATTATGGGAAGACATACAAGCCTTTTTCAGCCAACTTCAAAACCACTCTCATGTCTTCAGACTCATGCAAGAAATCGAACAAGAAAAGCAAGGATCTAAAACCAACTCAGAATACTACGGTGCCATGAAGAAAAAATTCGATGAACTTCGAATTTACAGACCCTTCACAACAGACCCAATAGAGCTCCGAAAAAGACTCGATCAAGATGAGTTGTTTCATTACCTTGCGGGTCTCGATTCCAGTTACGAAGCAATCCGATCACAAATCATACTCGGATCCGAACTTCCCAAAACCGCTGCCGCAGTTGCAATGATTCAAAGAGAAGAAACAAGGAGACTCACCATGGGCGGTCCACAAGCCTCCTCCGGCGAGGGACACGAGACCCAAGCCTTTGTTACTCAATTCCGGCACCAAAACCCTAACCCTCTATTTCAGCTAAATCAAAAGAAAGGAGGGGTGTGCTCTCATTGCAAGAAGGAAGGCCACACCCATGAGAGGTGCTGGTTCCTTCACCCCCATCTCAAGCCCGAAAAATAGAAGGCACAAGAGAGGAATAGAGGCGGTGACGGGCTCAGTAGAGGGGGCGAAAGAGAAAAAGAGAAGAAGGGATATGCGGCTGGGGTCGCTGGGACTCAATCCAAACCCAATTCGGGTTATATGTCTCAGCGGACTCAACCCAAATCAACTCTGGCTACATGGCTCAAGTCCAACCCGAATCCAACCTCTCTAACTCCAATTTCATCCGAAACGGGTCAGACGGGTCACAGGATTCCATGCAGCACTTATTTCAGCAGTTCTCTGTGTGGTTTAAAGATCAAGGTGCCCCTAGCTCATGTGGTATTGTTTCTCACTCAAAATTTTTTAATTTATATGACCAAATAATTTTAGATAGTGGAGCAACAAACCATATGTTCGGAAATAGAAAAATTTTCACCAAATTAGACTTGACTAAAAATAATCAATATGTCTTAGTGGAAAATGGTACGAAAGTACAAATAGATGGCATAGGAGAAATTAACGTTTGTAATCATAAAATAAATAACGTATTATATTTAAAAGCATTTCCTATAAATTTAATTTCTATAGGAAAATTGACACAAGAATTCAATTGCAATGCAATTTTTTCTTATAAAAATGTTGAATTTCAGGACCGGGTAACCGGGACGAAGATTGGGGAAGGAATTCTTGAAAACGGGTATTATCTTTTCAACTTGCAAAAATTAGATTTTTGTGCTTCCGCAAAATCCATTAATTATGATGTTTGGCATAGGAGACTCGAGCATCAATTCGACAAGATTCTAAATAGTGTATTAGATTTTTCAAATTCAAAATGTATTAATTGTGACATTTGTAAGTTGGCAAAACAAACAAAGCTTCCCTTTTCTCAATCTTGTAGTAAAGTGAAGCGATGTTTGATTTAGTCCACTCCGATGTATGGGGTCCGGCCCCAATTGATTCTTATAATGGATTTAGATATTTTGTTATATTTATTGATGACTTTTCTAGATCCACATGGCTATATTTATTAAAATCAAAAAATGAAGTTTTTAATTATTTCAAAGAATTCTTATGTCTTGTAGAAAATCAATTCAATTGTAAACTTAAAATTTTTAGATCGGATAATGGAACGGAATTTATAAACCAAAATTTTACAAATCTTTTTAAAGAAAAAGGAGTCATACATCAAACAACTTGGATAAATACTCCTCAACAAAATGGAGTATCGGAAAGGAAAAATAGACACTTATTAGAAATGACACGAGCATTATTATTTCAAAATAATGTTCCAAAAAAATATTGGTCGGATGCCATTTTTTGTGCCACACATCTAATTAATATGTTACCAAGCGCTATTTTAAAAAATAAAAGTCCACTAGAAATCCTCTACCAACAAAAAATAAATCTTGATCATTTAAGAGTGTTTGGTTGTACATGTTTTGTAAAAATCAAAAGAAAAGATAAACTTGATCATATGTCAACAAAAGCAATTTTTTTGGGATACTCTACTTACAAAAAGGGTTACAAATGTTATGATCCTACTAGCAAAAAATTATTTATGTCTAGGGATGTCATATTTTGTGAAGAAGAACCATATTTTAAAGAAATATTTAAGACCCCATATACACAAGAACAAGTAAGACCTATAATATCTCATGTAGAGGGCCAAGAAAGTGAACAAAATGTTAATCATATTTTTGATGATAATCTTGAAGAAGAGACTAACACAAATAATCTTAATAATAATAATAATAATAATGAAATAGAAGAGAATTTAGAAGTTAGACGGTCTTCACGAATAACACGACCATCTACTAGACTTAGGGATTATGTAACCTATACGGTACAATACCCTATTGAAGAGTTTCTATCATATGAAAATATTTCACCCTTACATCTTGCTTTTTTGACTACCATCCAAAAAGAAATGGAACCGAATAGCTACCAAGAGGCTATTACAAATCCGGTATGGTGTCAAGCCATGAAAGAAGAGCTAGAAGCTCTAGAAAAAAATGAAACTTGGGTAATTGTACAATTACCAAAGTTAAAAAAACCGGTAGGGTGTAAATGGGTTTATAAAATTAAGTATAATAGCAATGGTACCATAGAACGATATAAGGCAAGGTTAGTTGCAAAAGGCTATAACCAAACATACGGAATTGATTACAATGAAACCTTTGCACCGGTGGCCAAAATGAATACCGTTAGAATTTTATTTTCCATTGCGGTAAACAATAATTGAAATTTATACCAAATGGATGTCAAGAATGCTTTTCTTCAAGGAACACTTGAAGAAGAAGTATACATGAATCTACCCCCCGGACATAAATTGCAAAACAATTCTAACTTAGCGTGTAGGTTAAATAAGTCAATTTATGGATTGAAGCAATCTCCTCGAGCATGGTATGGCAAGCTTAGCTCTTATTTAATTTTATGTGATTTTAAAATTAGTAGTTCGGACCATTCTCTCTTCACAAAAATTAATGGTAAACACACTACCATAATTTTGGTATATGTCGATGACATTATAATCACCGGAAACAACATAAATGAAATAAAAAAAATCAAAAGCCAATTGAAGGAGAAATTTAATATCAAGGACCTTGGATATCTAAAATACTTCTTAGGAATAGAAGTAACTTACTCAAAGTTGGGACTTTTTATTTCACAAAGGAAGTATATTTTAGACCTCTTAGAAGAAACCGGAAAATTAGGTTGCAAACCGGCCTCCACACCCTTTGATAGCAAATGTAAATTAAATAGTGAAGATGGTGAATTGTTAGAGGATATAAACCAATTTCAAAGAATTGTAGAAAAATTAATTTATCTTACCGTAACCCGTCCGGATATTTCTTTTTCGGTAAGCCAAATTAGTAAATTTATGCATTCACCTAGAACACCACACTTAGAGGCCATAAATAAAATTTTGAGGTATCTAAAGAAAACACCCGGTAAAAAAATATTAATGAAAAACAATAATTCTAATGTCATATGTGGCTATTCCGATGCAGATTGGGCCGGGAGTTTCGATAGGAAGTCCACTACCGGCTTTTGCACATTTGTAGGTGGAAATTTAGTCACATGGAAAAGCAAGAAACAAAACGTCGTGGCACGATCTAGCGCGGAGGCGGAGTATCGAGCCATGGCGTCAACCGCAAGTGAATTAGTGTGGCTCAAACAACTTCTCAAGGATATGGGCATCGAATTCAATCAACCCATGAAAATGTATTGCGACAACAACTCCGCACGACACATCGCATTAAATCCGGTGTTCCATGAACGGACCAAGCACATAGAAGTAGATTGCCACTTTATGAGAGAAAAGGTCCAAGCCAAAGAAATAGAGACACCGTATATACAAAGCAATGAACAATTAGCGGATGTCTTTACCAAAGGGTTGGATCCGAAACAATTCGACAACATTACAAGCAAGCTAGGATTGTATAATATATACATTCCTAGCTTGAGGGGGAGTGTTAAAATTATAGAAGAAATAGAGTAGGATTGATCTCAGATGTTCATCATTGATCAAAGGGTTAGGATTAGATCAAATAGGAAATTCTATTTAGAGAAAGAAAATAAACGATACTCTCCTGTATAGGTACTAAAAGTAGAATAGAGATAACGGTAATATTTTTCTTGTAGTATAAAAGAGCTTGTATCATGAAATTCAATAATAAGAAAGTTTATCTCCTCAGAATTCAGACAAAATCAACAATTATCATAACCAAGAGCGCGACACATCTTGGCTCATTCATTGTGAACCAGTTCTTTACTCTTATCTGCATACGTTTTGAAACAGAACTCGGCAAAGTCAGCAAAGGCCTGACTGTAGATAGATACGTGTGTAAAGAAGGAAATACATATCAAGAATAATGCTACAGAAAATGAAAACTTACAAATATAGTTAATTAATATAAAAGAAGTATGCTGAATTGTGAACTTACATTATCTTTGGATTTAACCAGCTGAGAAGGTCATAAAACACTTCTCATTTGAGATCGATTTCTCGAATATTTGATCTGCAATACAAACATATATTTGAAAAATAAAAAGGTTGACTAGGTGATAAAACTGTCTAAAACCGACAGTACATTAAAAATTAAAGGAAAAATTCTAAGCAAATTAGAAGTTCTTTTTGACAATTCTAAGCACCATATGGTTTTAGAGAGAGGAGCGGCCGTTGGAGAAGCGGCCGGTGTCGAAATATCAGCCGTATGGGAGGCGGTCGACTCGCTAGGCGGAGGAGTCGCCTTGATCGGGCGAGTGTGAAGAGGTGGTATCGGATGAGTCGCCTAGCTAGGCAGAGGAGTCCAAGTCCGAGAGAGAGGAATTTGAAAATGAAAATGAACCCTAGGCGGAGGAATTTGAGAAGCGGCGCATGTAATTTTATAAGCGCGAAATAAAAATAAAGGCCAAAATATTGAGCGGGACTTGGCTAAAATGGTGCGGAAAACTAATTTTGAACTATCAGGAACGGTTGTTTATAAACGACAGTTCTTGATTAGTCACTATCAGGAACGGTTGTTTATAAACAATCGTTTCTGATAGTCCTGGACTATTAGGAACGATCATTTAAGTAACAGCCGACACTGATTTTAGACATCAGGAACGGTTGTTTGTAAACAACCGTTCTCTTTTTTTTTGTTTTTTTTAAGAGAGACGTTAGGAACGGTTGTTTACAAACAACAGTTCCTGTTTGTCTTTTTTTTTCTGCCAGAACACATAATTAATAAAGGAACGGTCATTTATAAAGGACCGTTCCTGATAGTGATTTTTAAGATCGGCCAATACTATTTGTCCGATCCTAAAAGTATTAGTATCACATTTTTTAAAAGTCCGATCTTGATGGAGCGATACTATTTATACATTTTCTACTAGTGTATGTAGCCTCCAATATATCTATCATCTTTTAAACAATTACCAATTGTTTTTGGTCAATGTTTAAGAAAAAAAGAGAGTCAATAAACAAGTGTGCGTTGGTGTAATATTCAAGTGTGCATTGAATAATATTGGTGTAATTAAAAGTTTCAAAAAACAAACTGATTTTTTGGTAAAAATTTAAGGAACTAAATTTGTATTTTTCCGATTATTAATTATTCTTATCCGATGCCACCCTGCAGTGACGCTCCTGATTAATTTGGATTTTCATTGTGGAGATATTAAAAGAAACAATTGAGTATTGTAAATTAAGGAGTGCGTGCACTACTAGAATTTCCGCTTTTTCCAACGGCAGGAAATCGCCTTTTCCATGGGCGTACCGTTGGAAGAAGTCCTAAAATCTTCATTTCCGTGCGCTACCGTCGGAAATACTACCGTCGCAACAACCCTCGATGGAAATAGCCCTTATTTCCGTCGACGCCGTTGGAAATACTCATTTCTGAGTATTTCCGTGCGCTTACAGTTGGAAAAAGGGCGCACGGAAATACTTCCACACTCGGACACTGTCTGGAGTATTTCCAACGGCAGAGAACGTGGGACCCACCTAAGTATTTCCATCGACGCGGAAGTGGTCCCCACCCGAGTATTTCCAACGCCAGCTAATGCGGGGCCCACCTGTTTATTTCCAACGGCAGCGTCTGTGGGACCCTCCAGAGCATTTCCAAGGGCAGAGTACGTGGGACCCACCCCAGTATTTCCAAGGCAAGGGAACGTGGGGCCCACCTGTTTATTTCCAAGAGCAACGAACCTAATTATTTCCATGCGCTAATATTTGCATGGACATACCCATGCAAATAATAACCATAAATTGCATCATATCAGCATGCTCTCATTTTATAATCCTTCCCATACTAATCCAGTACTCTTTTACATTCCCCACTTCCCGTTAAATCAAATAAACATAAACACATTGATATATATATCAAAAACATGCAATAAACATTAATCAATATCGTATAATTATCACACATTATACAAAAATACCACAATACATTACAACAACAATATGATATTCTTGGTTAAGAATACTAAAAGGTTATACAATATAATATTTAGATAGTAAAAATCTAAAGCATCACCATCCTTGCCAAGCGCAACACCAATCCGAATTAGGACCACTTTAATATCACTATTAGCTTGTCGTGATTTTGCTTTCCTCACTCTACAAACATAAAAAAGTATGACTTCACCACATAAAATGATAGCCATAACTTATATCTACATTCGACTTGGTAAAATGATAGCAAGAAATGAGATCATTACCTCCGACAAGTAATTCTTTTCAGTTGGTCTCGTCTCTTTCAGATAGCATTTCCTTCTGCTATTATAAGATTTTGCCATGTAGTGAAATCTAGTACAACCAATATCTACAAGTTAATATTGAGACTATTATTGCATACTACTTGTTATTATTTGCATATACCCACCAAGCATATATATATTTTGAATAATATCAATTAATTTTCACTTTGTGCTGACAGTACACATGTTAAGATATAGCAAATATTTTTGACAAAATTACTTACATGTCCATGACAGCAGCATTGTTGGATCCAGGATCTCTTTGGTTACACAAGAATTAGGTTGTGACCAAATCAGAATAGTGGAGAAGAGCGGCTCTAATGCATGGGCTGTGACCAAATCAGAATCAACATATCAATTCATTTAACAATCTCTTCCTTCTTCAATGTTGATTTACCAGATCTCTTTGGTTACACAAGAATTATGTTGCTTAATTAATCCGGATCCGGTGTATCAGCAAGTCCCGGGTGTACCAGCAGCAAATAATACCTGGGCTAATATGCAAAATTAGTTAGTAAATTATATCAAATTTGATGGCTTATCATGATAGTTTGGACTGTACAATGATTCAGTAGCAATTGATCCAAAATTATAGTGACGTTCATTTGCTAGAATACTATGGCAAAATCAAACTCAAACTCTGAATCGATTAAATACATCTTATCTCAAATTGTGAATTTAATTACAACAATCGATTAATTCACTGCCCCAATCAAATGTTATGTACCGATCAATACCTGTACCACATCCAGTGCCCCTCTTAGCAGCACCTCATCCAGAGCCTCCCTTCCTGCAAAATCCTTTCACGACAACCGTGTACAGTACCTGAAAGGAATATACAAGGCATGGAAAGGTTTCACAGGTACAGTACAGTACCTGAAAGGAATTTGAGGCATCAGATTTACAAATAAATTTGTACCCATCATGGGTCAATTCTCCACCCTTCCCAGCCTATAAAGTTTCAGAAAAACAAAAATTATTAGTTTTATGCCTGAGAGAACCTTAGGTTGAGTTGTTGAATGTTACATGTAAATAAACCCTAACAAAACTGAATCTAATTGTGAACTAAGAAATGTAAACCGGTCCCTCTTGACAGGAGTAATTTGGTAATTTCCTAGACTTCAATGATTCTGTTGGTCTAAAATTGGTTTTAGCAATGCATAATTTCCAAAGATTAATAAAATATGAAGGAAGCTTGTTGGAATATGTAGACCTATAACAGTATACTGTTCTTGGTCCGTTGAACAGAATGAGCTTAGTAATACCAAGATATAGGTTAAGAAGTAGACTTACAGTCAAAATTATAAATCATTTCCTTCTAAATTAGAAACCACCTTGTAGTCTCCTTTCCACCTAAACAATGGTGCAGACATGATAGTACATAAAAATAAAGATCGTGACACAACAACAAACCTGAGACTTATTGCCTGGTAAGGAGCTGTTATCACAAACACCATTGTCAGAAAAGGAAGATCCAATTCACCTAAATCATCAATGAAAACAAAGGTGTTTCACACTGTAAGGATTATATCCTAAAATATGAAAAATTGACAGAATTCATCTCACTCAGAACCTTTATAAAGCCAATCATTTTGAGTTTTATAGTGTTAAAAATAAACTGGTACCAAGTGTTAAGACTTTTTTTATCACGTACCTGGAATGAAGTAAAATAGACGAATCAATAGAGTGAGAAAGGCAGTCCACATACCATACTCCCCCCTGCAAAATAAAGTCGTCGATTCAATTGGAACTGGAACAATGAATTTTTCTGGTACTTATTTGACCTTAAATGTTGAAAGGTTCACTTTGCTCTACTTCTATATATTTTTCTTAGAACTGACAAAATTTAACCTGACCTAATTAATAAGCAATTTTAGTTGAATATCATTCAATTAGCTGTCAATTTGTGTGGAGGTATGATGAAATGCAATTTACTGAGGCAATCCTGCTTCTGATTTCTTGATTTTTTTAATGAAATGTTAGCTTTTACTTCTAGGTTTATTGCACCTGGTCAATTTTAACCAGACTATAAAGACATCATGTATGACTCACCTACATGCATATCAAGTAATAACCATGCTTGTACTAGCTCCATACATAAGTGAAACTAAGCCAAACACATGCTGGTATAGTGAGTTGCCTAAACAGCTCCAATTTGATCTACTGTCAGTATAACATCTGTACAGAGAACTCTGAACTGAAATTGATCAAATCCTTGCATATACACACACTAGACACATATACAAGCACACTGAAAAAAGAATCTCCCAAAAAGGATTTTTGTACAATTTTTGGTGGCCATTTGAATCTCATATCCTGAAAACTGAAAATACTGTTAAAAATAGTGTACTGGCACACAGCCGACCCTCACAAAATAGTGAAATTCACTAAGTTCCAAGCCTTCATAATTTTTGAAACTTTTTGAGTATAAACTCCACAAGCTAACAATCATTTCCATATAAAGAAATAAGAATTTAGTGTAGCCATTTGCTCACAATAAATTTCTAAAGATGGACTGTGAAAACTGCACTGTTTCATGTATAAGTGTCACCGAAATCATGCATGTTCATCACAGTTCTAGTTGTAATAAATATTTGATACTTGTCCACTGAAAAGCATGTACATCAATGGTTATTTCCATATAAAGAACACCCAATATAGTGTAGCCAATTAATTGTAATAAAAAGGACAAATCAGCATGCCAGAAAAGGGCAAACTAGTCCATAGCTAAGCCACATCCCCTGAGTTGATGTTAACTTTCAGATTTAGCTTTTTTTTTTTTAACTTTCTCAGTGGTTGAATCAGTTTTTTCAGGGAAATTATTGTGCTTTTGAGCGGGTTTAATTTAGTTTTGCTTGTGTGAACCGATATCAATGTGCTAATTGAGTAATTTTTAGATGTCATATCAATATGCTAGTACTTTAACACATCTAATAGATTGAAATATCAAAATAGAGATGAAAATCTTGTATATGGATTTTTCTTCAATTAAGAACAGGAAAACTTGATAATTTGGTTAAATTGATGAGGAACAAGTAATTTTTGTTTTTTTAAGTGGGTCAGTACTGAATAATGGAGAATTCAGTAGTATCTCATGGGTTTCAGTTGTGAATATTTTAGGCTTCTATGTTTGCTTCAAGTTTAATTTTATTTCCTACTTTGATTTTTATGCTAATTTTTCTAATTTAGTAACACTAAGTTCAAAAACATATATTGCAGGAGGACAAATTAAAGAGACATTCAAGGGAGATCTTAATTGTTTTTTTGACACAATGTTTTGTATCTCAATTAAATACATTGGCATATTCTAAAGACCAAAATTTATGTTTTCATTCTAAAGTTCAGTTTATCTCAATTAAATATTGCTTGTTGCTGTGATTTATTTTTATGCACCATTTAATGGGATATCTCAAATAAACATAAATGTTTCTGCTCCAGGAATTTAACTTTTCTAACGGTAGCCTCATGAAAATAATAAGTCTATCTATAAAATAATATAAACTGAATTAATAAAACATTTCCAGTGGCAGAGTGCTTGAGTATTTCCATGAACCTTCACGGTAAAATAATATAAACAAATCACACAAAACATTTCCAACGGTAGCTCATGGAAATAATATGTCTCCCTACTTCATACTTATTTTCAACGGCAAGGGGAGAGGTATTTCCATGAACTTTCAATAAAATATAATATTTGGTCTATTCGGCGGGTCATGGGTCATGCAAAAGTTTTTCCAACGGCAGATAAGAAACATTTTCATGAGGAGACAGCAGGGATTTCCAACCGCTACTATTTCCATGAGGGTACCGATGAAAATTGTTAATGGTGTCAGAAAACGTAATTTCATTTCCATCGACCCTTCCTCCGGTTGAAAATAACAATTGCTACGGTTGGAAAAAGCGGAAATTCTAGTAGTGGTGTGTCTATGTGACTGTGCTAAACTGGTAATGTGCTTTCTCTTAAAAATGCACGACTACTTGTCTTTACACAGGTAATGGGACGACAACATTAATTAATTTTGCCACTTTCTGCTTTAATTAGGTCACCAGAGGGCAGAGGCGCAAATAGTTATAGTATATTACTAGATTGTTTTAGAAAACAATTAATATCACCGCAAATAAATATATTGAATTTACCAAACTGAGCAGTACTAAAAAGAGCAGAGCAGTTTTTCCTACATGTTTTATTGTTTTATCTAAACAGAGTTTCAACTACCACCACCACCACCACCACCACCACCACTAAATCCAGTTCAATTTGTTCGTTTGTTTATGGCCATATTCGGTTCATTAGCAAATTACTTGTAGGAACAACAATTAATTACAGCTTAAATTACATGTACTAAAAATATTACAGAATTTGGGTAAAGATATTGACAAACCAATTTTTATTTTATACAGCGCTGTTTTGACCAGTGTATTAAAATGTTGTCCATGCAGCCGCATATGCGTATTGGTTGTAATTCGCATAGAAATCTGTATGCGGTCAATATATGCTGTTCCGCATATTATTACCGCATATTTCCGCATACTTGTTTGTATGATACCGCATATGTACTTATTATATATATATGAATTATCATTTTAAAATCCGCATATATAAGTCTGCATGAAAATCCGCATAGGCGGCCGCATACCACATAAGTACCCAATTTAAAAACATTGTTTTTGACTCTTTTGTTTTAGACTAGTTCTTCCTATGTAACATATCTTAATTACCTTCTAATTTTGTTTTAATCTTTAGTACGGCACGTATTAATTTCTAACATTTTCAAGTACTTATTTTATTTTTTTATGCGTACAAGAAAATAGTTATACAGATTCTAGATTCAAATGTATAGTAAGTTTAAGGTAGATCCGGAATTAATACATTAAATTAATAGGAAAGAAAACTACTAATTAGTTTACAAGGTGTACTGTTGCTTGCAGTTTTATTGTATCTCACTTTTAATGTTATACAGCTTGATCTGGTATAATATCAAGGCGATCATAAAAAGAACCATGGATGGAATTTCAAACGGGATGTTATAGAGAAAAAAAATTAGTTGGCCAATACTAATAAATGTTTGAGCAGAAAATATTACTAAATGTAAATAAATTTTTCCTCCTAAGTACGAATTTAACCATCACCTCCAATACTGCTTGATTTTTTTTTTATCACTGCTATTTTTCCAATTAATTTTCACTTGATTAGGACGGGGTTGACGAAATTATTGATTGCATAAAAAAAAAGGGAAAAAAGAAATAAAAAGGACTAAATGTAAACCAAATTACGTACTATAAATTTGACAAAGACTCCAAATCTTAGGCTAAATTTCATACACTAGTCGTCGGATTTTTAATTGATTATGACGGGGTTTTCACAAAGATGTTGATTGTATTAAAAAAAAAAGAGAAAGAAAAGAAACGGGAAAAAACAAAAAAAAAAATTCAAAATTGGATGATCAATAAACAAAATAGTTTGATAAGTAAAAATTAAGATATAGTTTAAAAGTTACAAATTACAAAGCTGGATGACCATTTTAAAGTCTGGAGATCATGACAGTAGTGAATTAATTAACTTGATAATGTTGACAATCAATAAAAACATCTTATAGTTTTGAAATCGTGCATTATTTCACAAAATTAAAAATGCAATCTACATATATTGATACCATGTACGTGAAACATGAAAGAATTTGATATAATCATTACCGTCGTTCAAATGACTTAACATTTACAACGATATATTTAGTGATAATTGAGAAATATTTATATTTTATGACCCTCAAATTGCACGAACTTTGAGAAGTAATTAATACAGAAGGTCAAAAGTATGTCCATATATATTTTTTTAATAATTTTTTTTTTGGAATTGAAACATATTATCAAAATATATATCAAATTAACTTATTTGTCAATGTAGTGCTAAATTCGACTAATCTACTACTTTCCCATATATATGATGGTTGTATATATAACAGAGATTAAAGTTCAAAAGTAACCAAATCACACACCAAAGATATGGCGCCAAATCATTGTTTTTATCTTAAAAGGAAGAGAAATAGAATGGTATATTAATGATACCAAACAAGGCACAGTTGAGGAAAGGGAGCTAATTGAATTTAATGAATAGACCACCAATAATTTTTCTGGTAAGTGGTCTGAGAAGAAGATAACATAAGTTAGTGAGGATGGAGTGTAAAGCAACTCAAGGTAATTGGGTGGCTTTTGTCAACATAAGCACGTTATTAGATATTTTTAATTGCGTATGAGGTTGCGGTTTATTATAATTAGCAAATCATATTTATGATCAACCGTAAAAATAATGATTTTTTTAAACAACACAAGAATAATATTTACGAATATTTTGGTTATTTAAAAAGTCAAACTTATTGTGTGTACTTTCAACTGTCAAAAATGAACCAAAAACAAACTAGTGTGCAAGGTTGTAAAATGCGGTTTCTATGCGGTATGCGGAAGGCCACCGCATACCGCATATACGGTATGCGGCCGCATATGCGGATTTTCATGCGGACTTATATATGCGGGTTTTAAAATGAGAATTGATATATATATAAACAAGTATGCAGTGATATGCGGTGATATGCGGTATATATAAACAAGTATGCAGTGATATGCGGTGATATGCGGTATATATAAACAAGTATGCAGTGATATGCGGTGATATGCGGTGATATGCGGTCAATATGCGGTCAATATGCGGTAATATGCGGTATATGCGGTATGCGGTATATGCGGTATGCGGTATGCGGTATGCGGTATGCGGTATGCGGTATTCGGTATGCGGTATGCGGTAATATGCGGTCGAATATGCGGCCGCATATGCGGAACCGCATATTGGGACCGCATATTGATTTTTCATGCGGTCCGCAACCGCATACGCATATGCGGCCGCATGGACCGCATTTTACAACACTGCTAGTGTGGATGAGCTATTGATCATTATTCTCTGTCGTCGATTTGTACGAGGTTTTCCGCACTAATTTTTAAATTTACCATTTGCCAACAAATATAAATAGAAAGACACGAATTTTGTGAAATTCGATATTTACCACGGATGCAACTTCATATTGCGTCTACAAAATTAGTGGACGCAACATGAAATTGCATCCAAAATTAGTGAACGCAACATGAAATTGCATCCAACAATCACAACAGATTTGAATAAATTTGTTTTTAATTTTTAAAAATGGATAGAGCAACTTATAATTTGAATATATTTGAAGGAACATCAAATAAAATAGATAAAACATCTTATATTTTAGATGTACTAGAAGTACTACGAATCATTTTTCAGGCAAGATTTTTGCGGCCCTATTTTTTGGTATGTTACTAGAGGAAAAATATAAATGTTTTGGATCTGAGTTATTGATCCCGGTTCAAAAAATCACTTCCGAATGTATAAAAAAATTATCGTGGTCCTTCTAGTACATTCAAATTCTAAGGTACTTCATCTATTTCTCTAGAAGCTATGTTATTCGGATACTCCAATATAGGCTCTGTACCCGTATCAGACACGTATCGGATACCGATACGAGCCTGATACGGCACCAATACGTATCCGATATGCCAGCTGGCATATCCGCTTACGTGGTGTATCCTTACTCAGCGGATATGGTCGCCTGTTGAAACGGCTGGATACGTGTGGATCGAATCCAAGAACCGTGCCCGCGCATACACTAGCGCAAATGAAATTTGTTTCTGCCCTGCACGTGAATCGAACCTGGGACTTCCCAGTTGAGCATCAAAACCTTTAACCACTACACCAAAGTTTCGTTTGTGATATATTCTACTAACTATAGTAATTAATATATTCTTATGTTAAGACTTTAATTTTTTATACAAATTTGATTTAAGTTATGATTATCTAAATATAATATATAAATAATAAAAAATAATATATATAATAGACGTATCGTATTTTAAATTTCTGAAAATTGTCGTATCGCCGTATCCGTATCGTATCTGATACGATACCCGTACACGTTTTAATGCAACATAGGCTAATTCCTGATACTCTAACTTATAATTCTAATTATCAATCAAAATTCAACAACTTTATTTCAATTTTAACTCTAAATTTATTCCAAATTACAAATCAAATATCCAGAGAGAACAAAAAAAATTTCAAAGAGGACAAAGTCCGTCAGAACCGATAAATTTCCACTAAAACTTAAAATCCAAAAGGAATCAGCTACCCCCGTGGGACTACCTGGGTCCGCCCCTGGTTATATTAGACTTGGGAATGGATGTTGCAGCGTTGCCGTTCATGTACGATTTAATTTTCAAGGCCAATCACTATCCCAATATATACTGCCTCATGGGATGTCTTTGGAAGATACCAGTTCTTCTTCTAGTGTAATAGTCATTAGTGATACCATTTAGTTGGATATTTTGGTACTGTTGTGTTATTAGCTATGCATTTTGGTCCGTAGTTATATCTAGTTGATTTTTGTTATTTCTAGTCAGGTTTTATTTGAATTTTATTTTGGATATTTAGTGTTATGCACTGTTTTGTATGAACTCAGTGGGTTTCGTAATGAAACAAGTGGATAATATCACTTTTATCAAAAAAAAAAAATTAATACATTAAACTTAATCTCAGGGAGAGATGGCTATGTCAAAAGAGAGGTAGTACAGTTAGTTAGGAAAATGTTCTAGGACCGTTGGTTATTCAAAGATTGAGACATTGATTCCCCTCACAACTTCGCAGTGTTTGTAAAGGTTTTTAAAAAAAAAAAAGAGATGGCTCAAAATCAAGCAATTGTGGGAGTATAGTTTTCTATAAAGAATTCTTGTCATTAAATTGAACTCAAAAAGGATAAGCCGGCCAATGCCTCTAACACAGTGTTGTAAAAAACGTCCGTTTAGGTCAATTAATCAGCCAATCAGTCGTTGGCGGTGACCAAGCCGTTACGGATTTTTCCGACTAATTGACAGATTATTTTCTATTATAGCCAATTATTCCCGAGTATTTCCGATTATTTTCAATTATTCACTTGACGGTACCATATTCGTCCGACGAGCGCATACCGTTATTTACAACACTCCTCTAACATTAACAATAAATAAAATCTTCAAACATAAAATGGTTATTGCATATCTATCTTATATATTAATTTTGGATGGCTGAGTGAACAGTTTCGTCTACAGTGTGACTAACAGGTGGGTCCCGGCATTAAGGAAATATATTTTCTGTTCTCAGACATGCCTCTCGAAGGTTCTCGTCTCTTTCTCAAAAGTTCTTCTGCGTTCTGCCTTCGTTTTTCTCTCCGTATAATCTCTTCTCTCTTGGAAGTTGTTCATCCCCTCCTCTCCTGTTACTCAAATCCTCTCGAATCTTCTCCAATGGCAGCCACCTCATCATGATTTCTCTTCAAATCACTCAAGAAATTCTTCAAGATGCCATGAGAGATCAACGGCCCCTGCGCATATCCGCAGTACCACGACGCCGTGCCTCTAGCCGTGAAGTACCGCTGACACTGTCCCGCCGCCGCCCAGGCTATCGTACCTACATCCGACACACAGAGAGTCTACGGCATCAAGTACTTGCTAGGCGATCCGATCTATTGAAGGATCCGACAGCGATGAGCAAGATCATGGCAATTGCATCCGCAGCCAAGGCCAAGGTTGATGCTACTATTAATCCTTTTAAAAGCCGCATTTATACGGTGTTTCTCTCTTTATTTAATCACTTAATTGTTCTTGATTTTAGTATTAGGGAAAACACTAGACATGGTTTTCTTACTACGGCTTTGTAGGCACTAAGAGAAATGTATGATTTCAATTAAATGAGTAATAGATCTCCGCAGAAAAAATCAGATTTTTTGTATACGTTTTTTATGTTTCCTTGAAATTAGCTTTTCATTCAAATTCTTTCAAATTGTTGTTGAAATAATTTCATTTTTGTCTGTACCTGATTTTAGGAGTTCAGGGTTTTAGGATTTTGTGGAAATTCGCTCAAATTAGCTCTAATTAGCGTTGTTTTGCAGTGTGCTTGCTACAAGATAAGCAGAGTTCTTTCCTCCTTTGAGGTAACTCTATATTTTCAATTTCTTTTAGGTTTTTAGAAATAAAGGGGAAAAATTATCAACAGATCTGTTTTCCTTACGAAAAGAAAAAAAAACTGATGTGGAAATATTATTGTCTTTTGAACTAGGAATATAATTTTGTATTTCTTATGTGAAGAAATATAATATTATCACTAATTACCAGTAACTTTAACAAACAAATATCAAGATAATTGCTTCACTAGATCATATTTTGTTGAATGGTTCACACTTATTAGATTGGATGATTATGTTACGTTATTGAGATTTTCTAAAATTCAAATAACAAAGTTTAAAAGTAATTTTGTTATAATCCATATTTAGCAAGGAGGCGATCAGTTCATGGATTTGACGGCAGTGAAATCGGTGCTGAGTCGGCAGCCGAGAGGAAGGAGGAGGTGATGGAGAAGGCAAAAGAGGCTGAGGCAGAGAAGAAATCGGCAGAGAAGCCTGTAGATGCTGGTACGGTGAAGAAGGATGAAGCAAAGAGTTCGAGCAAGAAAGCCAAGGTCGAGGAGCCAGATAATGATGACAAGAACCTAAGGAGTTAAAAGTTTCTCTCTCTCTCTATTGTCTTTGATTCATAAATTTAAAAAAGGGTTAAATTTTAAGATAGTGTGATTGAAATTGCTGATTTGGATATGAATTTTATCATTGATGTGCTAATTTTGATCAAAGAAATTTCTAAGCCCTAAGGTGACACATATTTGCAGACGAGTGGAGAAGGGGAAACAGTTAGATTTTGATACAACAAATGAAACATATCAGACTTGCATTCGTACTTGATGTATATATCATACCATTTACAAATAATATTTCAAAAAGAATATAAAAATTTGACAAGTCTTGACAAAATCTGATTTATTTCCTTTCCAATTGCTACTTCAAACACAACACCAAAGATTGCAAATCAGGTTTGGACAAAACATCAATATGAGATTGTAAAGCAAAATTAACACATTTCTTCATTACATTTCTTCATTTTCAACAGTAGTGAAAGCAGCAAAGGGAAGGACAAGGCGGAGTAATGAGATCAGTCATCGTAGAAGAACTTTGATGTATTTTGTTAGTTGTAATTATTATTTTGTGTTGATATATCCATCAACAAAATACTTTTAGCTTATTTTGTCCTGACAAAGAACTTTGTTTGGAAGATCTCTCAAAGGGATACCACACTTATGTCAAGTGGTTATCTCTCTTTCAAACATATCTTATAAACTAATCTTATGAAAAGTAGTTCTCTCTTCTACTGTAAACTTTTTGTAGCAACATCATAAACACATGCTATTTTGTAATATGTCCATACATCTCTATATGAACTTCCTGTAAAATGTCTATGCATCTCTCCCTACAATTATATATATATGAACTTTCTGTGTGTACTCTTTCATGTGTTGAAAAAAAGTTGCCGAAGCAACGCGAGGCCTCTGCCTAGTGTAGTTTAATTATACACAGCCCAGCCCAGAGGCTTTCGAGAGGTATTTCCTCGGTAAAACAAGGCCTGTTACCAAGTTTATGACCAAATTACCCTCATTTCCTTTTGGCGGGAAACCTAATAATTTATGGCGGGAATTTATCCCAGGATCTTAAAAGAAACGAACTTATCTCACAGAGTGAGGGAATTAGAGACGAACTTATCTCAGGAGAGAGAGTGAGGGAATTAGAGACGAACTTATCTCACGGAGAGAGTGAGGAATTAGAGAATTGGAGAGAGATACGCAAGTTTTTCAAAAAAACAGAAAGAGACATGGCTTGGGAAGCAGATCAAAACCAACCAGCGAAGAAACCAACTCTCTCAACGGATCAAGAAGAAGAGCAACAGGGCCAAGACTTTATCAGCCTTCTTCCCGACCAAATTCTCCACACCATCCTCTCCAAACTCCAATTCCGTGATGCGGCTGTCACCACGGCTGTCTCCAAGCGGTGGGCCCCTCTCTTCCCCACGCTCCCCTCCCTCTTAATAGATGCTGCCTCCTTCAACCCCAGGGATTCCGAATCCAATCCAATTGATGACTTCAGTGTGCACGACAGCATCAAATGGGTTGACGCGTTATTCTCTGTCCTCGATTCACGCAAAACTGCTGTTAAGAAGTTTGACATAGCTGTTGATGTACTCGGAGTAGATCCCGATTTCTACGAGGTTTTCCGTGATGTCTGTGTCGCTGGTGTTGAGGAGTTGTCGATTGTCAACACCAATTTTGATGATTTATACCGAATACCCTCACCAGTGTTTGCTTGCAACACGATTGTAAAGCTGGAGATCATCTCCTGTAAGCTAAAGGTGCCTTCACACTTGACCGGCCTTCGGGCGGTCAAATCACTTGTTCTCTCAGAAGTTACAGTGGCTGATGACCACCTGCGAAGGATGATTTCACGGTGCAAGGCAATGGAGAAATTGGTCATTACTGATTGCCGCAAGGTCAAGAACATCGTTATTCGTGCACTGAGTTTGTCAGAATTGGTGATCAGTTCATACCGCCCGGTTGGAGTAGTGCTTAAAAGTGTGCCACAACTGGCCTCTATGGAAATTTCATATGATTATGATCCCCTTCCGTTGAAGAAGTGCGACCCTGAGGAGGGGACTGATGATGAGGAGAGCGACTATAAGAAACCATTTGAGGGGACCAATGAGGTTATAAATCTTTTGTCTTGTCTAAATGGGCTTCGCCGTGTTGAGCATCTTGATCTAAACTTCTCCAAACAGTACCGCGTGGTATTTTTCTAATTAAGTTCCAAGTCATTTGTGTATTTATCTTTTTAATTATCACAGCACACTATAGCAGATTGAAAGAATTGGCAAAACCTGCCCAATGCAGGAATTGACCTGACTAAAAAAAAAATTTGGCTAAAAAAAAGGATAATTATTTTAGCCCAACTCTGGTAAAAAAAATAAGTTATGAATCAATGAACTGTTACTGTGAAGCATTATACTGTTTGATTAAGTACTTCAGCTCAATCCACAGCCACAACCAAGTTATATTGACAAATTAATGTTATTCTTAGCAAGGACTAATTCAGAAAGAAAAATTATTCTTAGTAAGGGCACTTCTCAGCCTGATAATGAAACAATTGCTAACAATTAAATTCTAATGCAATCTATGTGATATTTATGATATCTCCAAAAGTGGCAATGTCAACTAGTTCTAATAAGTAAACTTTTGGTTTTATGACTCTATTCTAAGAGAATATCTGTAACACTTTTATGCTAGATTTTGTCGAAAGCTGTGATGGCCTTACCAACAAGGCTATCTCCAAAGTGCTACTTGGTCGAGCTCAAGAAATTACGCCTTCGTTTGCCCTTCAATTACAATAATATGAAATTTAATATGATCATATCCTGTCTGCTCAACAGCTCTCCGCATTTGATGGAGATTATAATATCTGTAAGTACAGTTTCAGAAGTATATACTATCTACATACCAGTAATTAATTAGGTCATCTCTGAGATAGTGCATTTACTTAGGGTTAGTTGGCATAGTTTTGCATAAATAGTCAAGATTTAGCTAAAAGATGAATAAAAAGAAATAAAGAGAAAGAAGATCAAATAGTCCCTGTTGGATAATACCGGTATTGAGTGACAGACCATTGAAATCTTGTCCATGAATGGCAAAGCATTGAGTCACACATAGAGAATAATGCAAAATCATAAAAAAAAAAAACTATCAACTGCTTGTTTGTCCATCTATTATATTAAATATCACATGATATTTTTTATATTGGCACCTCTTTTTTAAGAAATTATAATTGTTTCTTCTTTTCATTCTGATTCTAGGAAGACACGGATTTACATGAATACAAATATCGTCCTAATGATCTTGAGTTGAATTTTTGGGAGAAACAATTGCCAGCAAAATGTGTTAAACATCACCTGACAACTGCCACATTTTATTTGTCGGAGGATTGTTTCGGCTTCCCAAAGTTTCTCTTACAAAATGCTGGAAATCTCAAGAATATGAACTTAATCTATGGTGGAAATGTGGCAGAGAAAATAAAGAATGAACTCTTTGCTATTCAAAAGGCATCTCCAGATGTTGAGATAATGATCAAGTAATAGGCATATACCACGTTTTTAAATCTCCGAATCCAAGCACTTATCTATTTTGGTAATATTTTGTTTCTTAATCTGCCTATGGTATTACCTTAGCCCATGTTTATGTGGCTTAGAACTAGTTCAACCTTTTGTGGATACTAACTATGTTAGTAAGCAGGCTCTGTTGGTAGCCTTGACATTCTATTTTGGGTTTTTTAGGATTAACTTGTCTAGTGCTCAGTTGTAGCACTAGTGTTGGGGATCTTGATGATAACTATGGTTGTAAGTTAACTATGGTTTCTTTAATGAAACGGGCAATAGCCTATTATTTAAGAAAAAAGGCCTGTGGTGCTTGAGATATGTAGCGCACTTGTGTGCTGTTTCATTTTGATATTTCACTGTCTGACCTATGTATGACATGAAATGTTAAATCATTTTCGTTCAAATGGTTTTTGTTTGATTTAGGAACAGAATTATGTTTTGCTATGAATTGTGGAAGAACTAAATGGTAGTTCTAATGTTTTTGAAACAAAATTTCAGATTTCATTATGATAAATTATTTGGTTATATGAAAATTAAATTATGGAGAACAAACTGCAACACCCAAAAGAGAGGGTTTTTTTTTTTTTGCTCTAATTAACATCTATACAAATTTCTCTCAAAAATCCAAGGATATCTACTAAATTTTAGTTTGTACTTTGTAATGCACTCGGCTTGTAAGATATTTAGACCAAAAGCTTTTTAGATTTTTCTAATAGTGGCCTTGTGATTTTTATTATTGAGACTTAATTTTTTCTCCTTTTCAGTACTTCTAAAACTTTCTTATTGTCTATATATTAACTGATATTATTGCTTGAACTGGTTCCCCTCATCTAAAAGCAGATCAGAAAATTACATTATAAACTCTAGTTTCTCATGACTGACAATCTGCCAGTCATATAAAAAGGTATTGTCATATATATATATTTGGTTAGTACAAGTATAATAATATTGTTCATATTTTTATTCAAGGATATCTAGCATGAGATAAATGCCAAGCATCAATCATGATGTTTACAATTTCTAAATGAACATAGAAGTACCGTACCATTTGTGAATTCAGATCCAGTGCACTACCTGACTGAGTAGAATGAGATCTGAGTCGACAGTTTTAATCTGACATGAATCTCAAAATGGATCCTCTATATCTAAATAGGTATTGAATTCCAATCGCTTGGCTGGGAGCTCATTTTACTGAGTGCAATACCTGAGAGGATACAGATTCACTATTTGTCAGATACTGAGTTCTCTTACTTGCCATCCCATGGTCCCACCTGATAAAATATGGAGGATCCTTGAAAAGGGGAAGTTCTGTTAGGAAAGATTTTAATAAGGGTAAATCCGTCAACCATGGCACATCAAAAGTTTTTTTATAACGCAACAGAGATTCTCCAAAATATGACAAAGGTTTTACATATTTTGAGCAAATAAAATTACAACTGCAGCTGATTGCAAAACGAGAGAGCTCTTCTTATTTTGAACTGCTGCTTCGAATGAATAGAATAAACTTCTCTCGGTTGTTATGATTCACTGCCTGGCTTTTAGATGCTATTTTTGAATTTTAAAGGGTCTCGGTACCCCGCAGCATCTTTTAGATGCTATTCTTGAAAATCACAGGGTCTCAGTTCACTACTCTATATTTTTTTTGTAGTAAAGGGTCTCAGTACACCACAGCATCTTTTAGATGCTATTCTCGAAAATTGAACCTCCGTCTCTCTACGGAGAGACGGAGCTCGCTACCGTTGGATTGTCTTTAAGATTTGTGTGAGCTGGATCGCTCTGATGAACATACTCTCAGACAAAACGGAAAATTTAAAACTTTTTGCTTCATCATCTTGTCGTACTGGCTGTCCCTTCCCCTTCTCTCTCTCCTTATCAGATTGCTATATATTAGTAGATGTTTATGTAGTTTGCATTTTTCCGTTAAAAGAAAGAGATATGATCAACTTATTTTATTTAAAGAGTCTCGGCAAAAGTGGGAAATTCACCATCAAGAAGGCTTACCAACTGATGTGGGGGCCATTGAATGATGAAAATGATCAGCAATTTTGGATGTCGATATGGCAGGAAGATACACCAATGCCTAAATTGAAGATGTTTGTTTGGAGATGCTGTTAGAAGGCTTTACCAGTACAGGTGGTTCTGACGGCACGCATCAGAACACTATCCCCTCTGTGCAAGCTTTGTGAAAGGGAGAATGCAACTATCATGCACTCATTGTTCTTCTTTGATTTTGCCAGGTCAGCAAGCTGGGACCACCTGATGCGCAAAGAACACAACTACCATTAGGTAACTCTCTAACAAATAATTCTTACCAGTGCTACGGTGACGGATCGTGGGAGGTATTGGGTAAAGAGGGTATCAGGTTATATCTGCTAAAGAACAGAAAGCTGGTAGAGTGGGTATCAAGAGGAACCGATGCTGCCAGTACTAGTCAAGTTGAAGCACTGGCTTTTCTGGAGAGATGTAAACTGGTACTCAAATATTCAAATGAAATGGGCAGTGTTATCGGATTCTAAAGAGACTATTATGTCCATTATTGCGGGGTACCACCGCATACAAATCGGAAATGCTATGAAATCTGGCAAATCTGATTGCTAATTAAGCAAGCAAGGGGTGAGATGCAAGGAATGTACTGCAGCAGGGAAGATGAGAAAATTGGAATCGCGCACATACTGGCAAATCGCTGTAGCTTTGATCAATCATGTACTAAATTTAGTGTGATTTGAAAATCGTTTGATCAACGATTAAGTATTGATAAAATTGAATCATTAATTTTAAAAAAAATTCGATGAGTGTGATCAATCGATTTGCAAATTACAATAAATTGGATACACAATCTTTTTAACATACATAAAACATGTCTGCAATTTTTTAGTTTTGATAATTATTTGATAATTACATTTTAAATTTTATAATTATTTGATTTGTGTCGGCAAATGCAAAAATAAATTGATTCTCAATATAACTTATCGCATATCCTATATAGTCTTTTAGATATAATTAATGCGCATCAAATTTGATATATTTTGGGTTATATATATGTTTGGCCAATTAACCGTTAACTTTTAAATAGCTCAATATCACTCAATAGACAACATATACAATTGTAGAGATATATCTGAAAATTTATTTTATCTTATAGTTATCAAATCAAATTTTTGTTTCTCTAAAGAAAAAACCATTCTAATTTTTCTAATAGGTGTCCGGAATAAATAATTAAAATATAATGAAAACAACCTGTTTCCTCGTTCTTATCAAGTTGTTAACTTGTCAATTTAACAACTCTAATCCAACGAAGGCAATCATATCTAGTACAAGTATATTAGGTGAATTAAATTAAACTGCAAGTTTGCCAACTGAGACTCGAAGAATTTAAAAGCATTACCAACAATCAATATGTACATCTTTCAAAAAAAAAAACAATCAATATGTACAACAACCACATGTAATGGCCAAACGATCCGTACCTGAAATTATGAAATCCCAAAAGAAAACATGAACAAAATCAAAATCAAAATTCAAGAGCTAAACGAAAACCAAAATTAAACTTGAAAAACTCAACAAGACCTGGCCTTCCATACTACCACATCCTCTACAAATCTGTTAGGGTTCTCAACCACATTTCAACCTTCATCGAAATTCTTCGTGTAACTTGCGGCGTTGTAGCGACAATTGAGAGGTTTTGGTGTTATATACATCCTCTTCCTTGTATCAATTTCCTTATTAGGCCTCTAAGTTTGGAGTTTCTTTGAGATCCTTCACGGCTATTAAGCATTTGAAAGCCAGAGCTACTTCAGCATGCCGGTAGCCACACTAGAGAGTTGAGGCAACCGGTGAAGCACACAGAATGCGAGAATCCGCTCGACCCAAGCGATGGCAGCAATGCGAGATCCGCTCGACCCAAGAGTTGAGGCAAACTTTTTGTCAGATTCAAATTCAATTACATCAGAGGGATGAAACCGCACAGGAAAATTTGGTTGGATACGATACAACCTCCTCTCAATGCTGAGTAGATAAAGATAAAAACAAAACAAGGCAAATATAACATGATCTTCAGATATAAGAGAGTATGTTAAAGAAATTTCATCATATTAATTCAAGCACTTGCTTTGTAACCCAGGTGCCATGCTCACTTCTCAAATTGGTCAAGTAAAAGACATTATCCTTGCAAGTTATACATGCATGTTTTTCTGATACCTGCAAATTAAATGGAGACTCGTTTCAATTACATCTGGAATAAATCAATGGAAGCTCTTACTCAAAAGAAGTCAAAATTTATAAACGAAATGATACCCACCACCATGTTCCAACAAAATTAATTGACTGATGCTGCTGGTGTGGCACTTTTTTATCAGATTTTTTTATATTGGATAACTTGTGCAGTTTATAGAAAGACAATGATCTATAACAATTGCAGTACCCGACAGATATAGGCATCATTTTGTCGTTTATCAAATGGATAGGTCCAGTTGCATCACTATTTCCACTATTTACTGGGAAGAGGTACCACCTGTACAAAACAGTAAATTAATAAACTCAATTTTTCTTCTCTACCAAATAGTCAACTGTAGCCACAGCATATCCCGGTTGAGTTTTCTCCTTTTGCTACTTACTGGGTCTTAACTAAACCTATTTTTGGTAAACAGCATAGTCCATCCTTAATCAGATATTAGTTATTATTATTTCCGGGCACTTAAAACACAATGAAATTGACAAATGCAATAGTGTCAAAAGAAACAATGAAAAGAGAATAAAATGTCATACTCTCCCATTGAGAGCCTGCTCCAATGCATCGTCATCTTCAAACCATTTCTTAAGCTGGTCACTTGCCTTTAGAAAGGTTTATAAATTAAATACATAAACAGAGATGACTTTGAAATTAATAATTTCACAGTATTTTATATAAATTAAAAAAATATATAAATAAAAGATTTTGTCATATTAATGTTCTTGGAGTATACCTTGTCAGAGAGCCGGCAGCTTAAGGGTCTCCCTTCGAGTTTTGTGCTGGAAAACAAAATAAAAGGTTTTTCTTTGACCATTTATTAGAAGAAACCTAAATAAATTGGTGCTCCAAATCTACATTAAAGGTTCATACTGGTATCTCCTGACCAGGTACTGTGCATTTAATAAAGCAGCTTGTTTGGAAACCATGCTACGGTTTATGTTTTCTAAAATTATTGAGAAAATTGAAAGATAAAGTTATAATAGATATAACGAATCAAAGATTGTCTTCAAAAGACACTACATCAGAAAAAGGGTTAACTAGACCAAAGGAGGTATACTATGGAACATAGCCTATTAATAGTACTATTGTAATTCTGAAATAATAGTAGTACTTCTTCCCACGCGACCTGGGTGTGGTATCCTTAGCTTTGTCACTTTTGCACTTTCGCACTTGCGCTTGCATACCAAATTCACCATAATCATCACGTACAACAATTAAAATTATTAATTGCTATTGGTTTTTATCTACATGTTTTCTTCCATCTCTCATCTCAGAGAAGTTTCTTCATTTCATCTGGACTCTCATGATTGCTTAATGCATTTAGAAGTATGTCAAACGTGACATCATCAGGCTTAAGGCCTTGCTTCATCATCTTCTCGGCCAAATGTAGAGCCTCACTAATTCTGTCATTTTTACAATAGCCGTTGATTAAGGTATTATAACTGTATTGGTTCGGCTTAATGCCTTTTAAAGCCATCCTTGCTAATAATTCTTCTGCAGCAGTGCTGTGTAAATGATTTTATTAGGTTTCTCTCCTCTTTCCACCATAAAATGGACCAGCTTCTCTGCTTCACAAGTTAATCTTTGCTTGCACAAGGAATCTATTAATGCACCAAATGTCACTACATTAGGTGAAATGCCTTGACTAACCATATCACAGAATACCCCAATAGCACGGTACCAGTCACCGACAGCAGAAATTCCGTGGATAATAGAACTGTATGTAACAACATTTGGCATCACTCCTCTCTCTCTCATTTCCTGAAGAACCTCCGAAGCACGCAAGAAGTCCCCCTCTTTGCAACAAGCATCCATTAAGGTATTATATGTGAACTCATCCCCTTGAAGCCCACAACCGACTAATTTGTCATATATTTCAAAAGCCTTGTTGATGTCACCAAGTCCACAAAATCCATGAATGAGACCATTGTAGGTATAGACACTAGGAGCAACCCCTTTCGCAACCATTTCATCAAACATACTCAGCGCACTATGCATGTTGCCATGGCTACACAGATCATGAATGAGAATGTTGTAGGTGATCACATTAAGAGCAATGTCTTTAGCAACCATTTCATCAAACATCCTCAAAGCACTATGTGTGTCACCCTGGCTGCAGAGACCATGAATAAGACGGTTGTAGGTATGCAAATCGGCAACAAGTCCACAAGCAGGCATTTCATCGAACACCTTCTGTGCTGTAGTAAGATCACCATTTTTGCACAGGCCATCAATGAGAACGTTACAAGTGATCACGTCGGGCCTCACTTCTTCAACAGCCATCTCTTTAAAGATCTCTACAGCCATGCCAATCTCACCCTCTTTGCAGAAGCCATGGATAAGAGTGCTATAAGTAATAAAGTCAAGCATACAACTATCCTCTTTTCTTGCCATCCGATGACACAGCTCAACCCCAAGTCTGGTGTCACCAGTGCTGCAAAGACCTTCAATAAGGGTGTTGTACATAATCAAATTAGGAGTGCATCTCATAAGAGACATTTTAGCGAACACGTTAACTGCAAGCCCAATATGCCTCAATGCACAGAGTCCCTTAATCAGGGAGCCAAACATGATAGTATTAACACCGCATCCATCTCTCAAGGACTGACCAAGCACACAGAATGCGAGATCCGGTCGACCCATGCGACGGCAGCAATCTATGACGAGGCCGAAGGTACGGATGGTGGGAGAGACGCCTCCATCTCTGCTACACTTCAAGCGGTTAAAGAGGTTGAGTACGGTTGAGTAGCGGTCAGAGTACTTTGTTTTAGAAATGGAGGTAAGAAGCTGTTGATGGTAAGAATGGATGGCGGGTGATTTTGTGGCGAGAGCCACGGCCTCCAGCAGCTGAAAGCTCTCTCCAGCTTGAATTCTCTGTTGTACCAATCTCTCCAGGTTACGAGCGAAAGGTTTGGCTGCCTTGGCCACGAATAAATAAAACAAAGTTAAATGTGATGGTTTAGGAGTAGAGAGATCCGAAACATTTCAACCGCATTGGAGACGGAATAATTTGGGCCTAGGCCCTAGTTACAGTTGCAAGAGAAAAGTAATTGTAAAATCTTATGTAACACTTTTAAGACATATTTCTCCAAAATTTCTCCTCTTATTTATATTGAGTATTTTTATTATTCACTTTTGATTGCTTTGTTTAATTATTTATATTGGATATTTATTCACTTTGTTTATTTTATTTTTCAAATTGATCGTGTTATTATCCAGCCAAACGGAGTGATGGTGCACTTGGCATCCGATAATCTGCAACTGTAGTTGAGCAATAATAATAATATCACATGAGACCAAAATGAAGTTTAACAAAAAATAAAATTTAAAAGAAAGAATATTAATGTTGATTCACCCCATCTGTTGCAAACCTACCAGTACTAGGCCTGACCAAAATATCATTGACCTATTAATGTGACCATGAAATCTTGAAAGAAGCCATTAATTTGTTCAGCAAATACATCATATGTTGGTTTAATAAATACAGTACAGATTGCAGAGAACCACATGAGAGAGTTGGAAAATCATCTAAAATGATATGTTTAACACAACACAACATAGCTTACAAAATTCAAAATACAATTGAGTATCCACCCCCCCCCCCCCCCCCCCCCCCCCCCCCCCCCCACACACACACACACACTCACAATTTTAAACCCTTGAGAAGCTTAACTATAGTCTGACTACAAAACATTATTGATCTCTCACAGTGCAACGGTAAACAACAAGTGTTCGCCACGTTTTAACACATACTCGAAGTCATCGATAAGCCTTCCCACAAATCCAGCTATGACCAGTACCGTTATAATACCGGTACCACATTACATTAGTTTTAGCTGCAATCATTACAAAAAAAATTTGTAGAGGATATAGAAAATTTATTTTATCTTATAGTTATCAAATAAAAAATTTGCTACTGCAAAGAACAGCCATTCTAATTTTTCTAATAGGTGTCTGAAAGAAAGAATTAAAATATATAATGAATAGTTGCCTACGGTTTGTCTTTCAAATATATATATATATATATATATATAGAGAGAGAGAGAGAGAGAGAGGGGTATGCTATCATACTTTGGAAAGTAAAGAGAGTGTTTACTTTCCGCTATAACTTTATTTTCAGAATTTAAAAAGTTGATTCGAACCTTCCAACATAATCTTCATATAAAATGTGCTTAGAGACAAAATTTATATTTTTTAGAATTTTTGAAAATCACAGCTTTTCATTAAATAAAATAATAATAAAAATTTTAAAAAAATTATTTAAAAAATTCTAAAAAAATAGTAAAAAAATTCCATAAAATGTAAAATTTGGTCTCCAAGCACATTTCAATATGAAGATCATGTTAAAAAGTTCAGATCGACTTAATGAACTTTGAAAATAAAGATATGAGCAGGAAGTAAAACACCCTCTTTATTTCCCAAAGCATCGTAGCATCACTCTATATATATAAATATATATATATAGAGAGAGAGAGAGAGAGAGAGAGTTGGGCTACGGTACTTCGCGAAGTAAAACGAGTGTTTTACTTCACGTCTATATCTTTAATTTGAAACTTCAAAACATCGATCCGAACCGTTCAAGTTGATCTCCATATTAAATTGTGCTTGGAGACCAAATTTTACATTTTGTGGAAATTGTTTACTATTTTTTAGAATTTTTAAAAATCACTGCTTTTCAAAAAATCCTCGACCATCAAAAACAATAATTTTAAAAAATTCTAAAGAAATAGTAAAAAAATTCCAAAAACTGTAAAATTTGGTCTCCAAGCACAATTTAGTATGGAGATCAATTTGAACGGTTCGGATCAACATTTTGAACTTTGAAATCGCAAAATATGAGCGTGAAGTAAAACATTCGCTTTACTTCGCGAAGCACCGTAGCCCAACTCTATATATATATATAAAGAGAGAGAGAGAGAGAGAGAGAGAGAGAGAGAGAGAGAGATGGGCTATTGTGCTTCGCGAAGTAAATGGGGAGGTTTACTTCGGCCCATATTTCATTTTTGAAAATTCAAACAACCGATCTGAACCGTTCAACATGTTCTAAATATTGAAATGTGCTTGAAGACTAAATTTTACATATTTTGAAATTTATTTACTATTTATTAAGCCACTTTGAAAATCGCTGATCCGGTGGTCCAGAAAATTTTACTGTTTTTTACTGTCACAGTGGATCAGCGATTTTCAAAGTGGCTTAATAAATGATAAAAAAAATTCCAAAAAATGTAAAATTTAGTCTCCAAGCACATTTCAATATTTAGAACATATTGAACGATTCGGATCGGTTGTTTGGATTTTAAAAAATAAAAATATGACCCGAAGTAAACCCCCATTTACTTCGCGAAGCACAATAGCCCATCTCTCTATATATATATAATGTTTCCATGTTATCATCGAGTTGTTAACTTGTCAATTTAACAACTATAATCCAACGAAAGCCGACATTTTTATTAATATCCAAAGTTTAATACAAATTATTAATTCTGCCCAGAACTCGACTCAATATCGAAATATACCCAAGGCGGCCAAAAAATGGCCGGCTTAGGTACCAGAGTAAACCGGCCATTTTTTGGCCGGCTTAATCTTTTTTTTTTTTTTTTTTTTTAGAGAGAGACACTATGAAGATCAAAATATTGAAATCTAACTGTGAAAATTTGAAATTTTTATTTAAATTATTTGTTATATTACTTCTTTTGATGTATAATTAGCATATTTATACTAAAATACGATAGATTAATTGAAATTATGTTGAATAACACTAAATTATGTTAAATTACGTTAAATTACATTAAATTACGCTAAAATACGGTAAATTACGCTAATTTACAAATGAATAGGGACGATATCTTCACTGAAAAGGGGAAAAACGGCAATGAAACTTCAAACGGTTATAAAACGGCGCTCGAGTGTCCGATTTCAGCAAATGACCACTTTTCGGAAAGCTTGAGAAAATACGCATGCGTCCGTGCCTATGATGTGGGATTTTGAAATTCATAATCGCCAAAAAACTAAGGGAAGAGCCTCAAAACTTGAGTTGAAGTTTCCGATTAAGATTTTCATTTTTATTATTCAATCCAAATAGCTCAGTAAATTAGTTACATAATGAACTTGTAGAATACCAATTTTTACTATTTTCAGAATTTTTTTACTATTTTTTATGATTCATGAAAGATGAGCAAAATCAGTCTACTATAGCGTAATTTTGTGTAGTTTAGCGTAATTTACCGTATTTCAGCATAATTAGCGAAGTTATTGTAATTTTACGTAATTTAGTATAATTGAACATAATTTTTTGTAATATAGTGTAATTCAATATAATTTCAAGTATTCTAGCGTATTTTAGTATAAATATGCTAATTATACATCAAAAGAAGTAGAGGAGGGATCAAGTTACAACAAAGTTACAACAACCATTTTTTTCATTTTCAAAGTCCAAATCATCGATCCAAACCGTTCAACATGATTATCTAAATAAAATGTGCTTGCAGATCAAATTTTACATTTTTTTGAATTTTTTTACTATTTATTAAGATGGGTCCAAAATTCAATGGTCTGAATATGACTATTTTTTGTAAAATACTTAATAAATAGTAAACAAATTTAAAAAAATGTAAAATTTGATCTGGAAGCACAATTTATTGTGGAGATCATGTTGAACGGTTTGGATCAACGATTTGGACTTTGAAAATAAAAAGAATAATTGTTGTAACTTGATCCCTCCTCAAAGAAGTAATATCACAAATAATTTAAACAAAAATTTCAAATTTTCACAGTTAGATTTCAATATTTTGATCTTCATAGTGTCTCTCTAAAAAAAAAAAAAAAATTGATTAAGCCGGCCATTTTCTGGCCGGCTTGGGTATATTTCGATATTGAGTCGAGTTCTGGGCAGAATTAATAATTTGTATTAAACTTTGGATATTAATAAAAATGTCGGCAACGAAAGCAATCATATCTAATACAAGTGTATATATGTTAGGTGAATTAAATTAAAATGCAAGTTTGCCAACTGGCACTAGAGAATTTAAAAGCATTACCAACAATCAATATGTACAACAATCACATGTTATGGCCAAATTACCCGTACCTGAAATTATGAAATCGATCCCCCCCCAAAAAAAAAGAACATAAAACAAAATCAAAATTTAAGAGCTAACATAAACCAAAATAAAACTTGAAAATTAAAATTCAACAAGATCTGGCCTTCCACACTACTACATCCTCTACAAATTTACTAGGGTTCTCGATGACATTTCGACCTTCATCGAAATTCTTCGCGTAACTCGCGGCGTCGTAGCGGCAATCGAGAGGTTTTGGTGTTATATACATCCTCTTCCTTCCTTGTATCAATTTCCTTATTAGGCCCCTAAGTTTGGAGTTCCTTTGAGATCCTTCTCGATTAAGCATTTGAAAACCCGAGCTACTTCGGCATGCCGGTAGCCACACCGGGGAGTTTAAACAACCAGTGAAGCGGGATTCGAAGGTAGATGTAGAATTTGTTTCCATGAAGGAATAAAAATTGCCCTGTTTTTTTGGGTTGTCTAGGTGGAGATGCTGGAGAGAAATTTAATGGCGAGAAGAAGAGTGAATCATGGAGGGGAGATGGTTGGAGAAGGATTGAAAAATTGGGGAAATTTTAATAGGAGGTTTATAAAGTTATTATTGTTGATGGATTTGGTGTGACCAATGTTTTGGAAGGGATTTATTATTCTGTGGTGCCTTTATGGTAGTTATTTTATTTATGTGTTAGGTATTTGACAACTGTATATTAATTGAGGAGGGTTCAAATGCCTCCATTTTTCATGCCTCCATGTTTTAAAACTTTAATAACTTAAAATTTAAAATTTAAAAGTCAAAATAAAACCGTTGGATATGATCTACATCATTTTATCTATGTGCTCATAAAAAATTATCACATTTCGATTTTGTTTTTATGTGAATTATAAGTTGAAAAATCAATGTATAGAAATTATCCACATTAGTATGTTTTTTATAAGCTCTTGATGACAACCAAAATAAAATTGAAATATCATAATTTTTTACACGTGTATAGATAAAATGATGTAGACCATATCCAACTATTTTATTTTTACTTTTAAGTTTTAAATTTTGAGTTATTAAAGTTTTAAAATATGGAGGCATGGTGGAGGCATGAAAAATGGAGGCATTTGAACCCTCCTCATATTAATTTTATGTATGGTTGTTGCTAATTGGTAATAAATATATACATATTGCACTATGTTTGATTCAATGGATAGAAAGAAAGGCGAAAAATATATAAGAAAATAAAATGGATATTAGAAATAGCATCCTATTTTTACTATTCATGTTTGGTTGGTCATGGCTTGTTTTTTTTGTTATACTAATTTTGGAGAATGACAGAGTACACCTTTTAAAAAGATTTTAAAAGATTTAGGAGGTTGCAAAAACTACTATTGAACTTATCATTTTATTAGTCATAGGAACAAAATAGATTATTTGTTTTTTTTTTAAGTTATGTTCTTTATCTATCGGTTATTCAAACAAGATCTTATCATTTTGTAATTTGTAGAAACGCCATAAATCTAATATAGGTTTCATGGATATGGCTAAAAGTAATTTAGTATAACTGAAATTTTAATTGTTATTCATATTATGAACACTAAAAATCAAGTAATATGTTACACCTTACATGATAAATAGATTCATGTATTATTTGACCATCGATATAAGAGCACACGAACAAAAATGGTTGAAGAAATAGGTCATTTTAGGAAATGTGTACATGCTATTCAAATACCAAGTCAAATATATTGATGGTATAATATCGGTATATATATTTTATTTTCGAGCAGGTAAATAACTTATTTCTTAATTTATATAAATACATAAATATAATAACAAGAATGTAAAACTATAATAATAAGAATCAATCTAGAAGTTGCAATTGATATCATGTGCTATCAACAAACATTATTGGGGAGTTTTTGGTTCGTTCTTTTGGAATGCAATTTTTTGACATTTCGGTGTCATTTTATTCCATTATCATGTTTGGCGAAAATAGTAAGAAAATAGATATGGTAATTTGTGATAATTTTACTTTGAAAATAAAAACTATCATTGATTTTCTTTTAATTCAGATAGCAATTGCAAATTTGTAATATATACTAAATCAAACACTGTAATCATATATTTTTTAAAGTGATAAAAACGATAGTTATTTAAAACCAAATATGATAAGAACACGTTACCATAAATAATATTCCTGATATTATATTTTTGGAAATCCTAATATTTTATAAAATAATCTTTATATGGAACCAAACGCTTCCTTAATATCATTTGCCAATTGCCACATAGTATCATGGAACTATTATTAATTAATAAAAGTTTGCCTCACTGGAAAGCCGGGAGGGACCCCACAAAATTCTTTATTTTACAACTTGTGTACAGTTTATTTTATCTCAATGCAATAAATTCAAAATTTATAAACATAACTTCCCAGTGCTGTCTATATCTAATTGTAGTAACAGGTATTTAATAATTAATATATAGTACCTGTAATTTGTTATTTAGTTGGGTGTGGCTGGAAAAAATTGTTAGCGACGCACCACCACCTGCAATGGTGATTTGTTTAGTTGAACTTTTATTCGCAGAAAAATAAATTAAAACACCACGTGATAGGGAAAACAAATTAACTAGTTGAAAAAATTTACGTAATGAGACAAAAGTTCATATAGTATGATATGAAAATTATGCAAGTTAATAAAATACAAAGTTTACTCCGTAAGTATATTAATATGAAAATTATGTTAACAATTCAGATCAATTATTTAAACTTTAAAATGAAAGTATTTATCTGTAGTACTGATCAAACTGTGCTATGCAGGGTAAACATTGCCTCACCGATGATAATAGACTAATTAATAGTCTCAAAAGAAAGATTTTAGGTACTATTGTGTAATTATCTTGAATCATATAATAACAAGCAACTAGTAGTACTGTACAGCTGATCTCAATCACCTCGGATTCCTCAAATGATTGGAACCTTGAGATCGGATGGGAATGACAAATGTGTATGTCCGTCCAAATTACGGAGAAAATGACTCTCCATTCTGAACTTATATTATACAAAGAAAATGACTCTCCAGTCTGTTAAAATGGAGATGTTCGTCACTAGTTATCGCACCTGCCTAGTGCAGTAGTCCCTACTCCCTAGTCCCTACTGACTACACTACACTACCATTTTTTTTTAGAGAAAAAGTTAGATTATCAGAAATAAAATGAATTTTTTTCTTTATGTCTTTATCCATTGATCATTGATGTGTTCAGTCTATCTAGAATTCTAGACATACTCGGGAATCGAATTAATAGTTGGATTTCAATAATTATGAGGATTTGCAGCATGCGATGACTATAGAAAATTCAAGAGCTACTGGGACAACTACTATTTTATCTCTCTTCCATAGATGGCAGTCTAATACTCTAATGTGATTGAGATTTGGCATTTTGTGACTATTGGTGTGGTATTTTTGAAAATCATTGGAACTGAACTATTTTTCTTCTATTTATCGAAAAAAAATTAATCTTATATATGATAATTTAATATTATAATATCTAAAATATCTAAAAATAAAAATTGCTACACTACTATAGAATTAGCTATGGGAACACAAAACTAAAGACCCAATTGAAAGGTAGTTTTACCATCGAGTGGCCATTAAATGGTGATCCAGATCTGGGTACAACAATTAGTAGTATTCAATATAATAAATAACATATGAGTTGCTTGAGTGTATATCTAAATGTTAATTAGAAGTGATTAATTAAATCACCCTCATAAATTAAAAATTAACAGTTTTGTCCATTATATTAATAATTTTTACAAATATTTCTATCTTTTAATCCTCTTATAAAATAAAATTATATTACAATAGTTCATTGGATCTCTCAATCTCAATTTCCTAGCTCTTGGACAGTTACACTACTCAATCATTCAGGTACTGATTTTCTGTGGCGCAACACGCGTGTACATGATACATATGGTATAAATTATTTTGATAAAAGAACACAAATCTTGAATCTAAGGAAGTAGATTTGGAGTCTGTATCCTATACGAGATTACTGAAGTTTATTCAAATTCGGATCATATTTAATTCGGTGTCTATTCGGAATACGCAGGACAATATTCTTGTCGCTATAATTCGTGCAGAAAATATTTGAAAGGTTCAGATTTTTCATAGATCAACTCAAAATTTGAAATATTTCAGCAGATCCAAATTCGTAGGTTTGGAAGGCCCGTGGTGCGGGAGGAGTATCCGCTGTAGTGAATGTAGATCACTCCTAGCATGGGCGTAACTAAGTGGTAAGAAAAGGGGGCTAAGCTCTCCCTATTCTTTGAAAATTTTGCATTATTTACCTTCAAAATTTAAAATTTTACAAAAATTTTTATTATTAGCCTCCTTATAATATAAAATTACATAACGCTTATTCGTTCAGCCCCCTCTATCTTAATTTTCTAGTTCCGCCCCTAACTCCTAGTCGAGCCAAAAAAAATTCGAAGCCTATTTGAAATATAAGAGAGTTCGCTTTAAAATTCGTGAGAACTTAACTTAAACGGTCTGGATCTATCTGGCTCTTACCTGATCCTTACCTGATCTGAATTCGCTGGAGACATATATATACCTGTCGTAATTTTTGTCTAATAATACTACAAATTACAAATGGATGCAATTTTATCATTTTCTTATTTCTGGAATCAAACAATATTTCTGTTGATTTTTAAATCAATGGTTGAGATTTATATTTTTAGAGATGAAGGGATACAACTATAGAAATTAGATCAACGGCTAGTTATTATTTTCGAATGAAGACATCCTGGAAATTTGTATTAATCTGACGACAGCACGGATTAAAACATATATAGAAGGGAACAGACATGCTAAAGTGATGCATGGCCGGTACGGCGGTACGTAGAATTCGTATCCTCTGCATTAACTCAAAAGGGAATCTTGAGTTAATGCATCTCGACCATCCGATTCACTTTAAGATCTGTGCAAATTAGATCCACACTAATATTAAAGGACCCCTCTGTTAAAATCAGACAGCCGAATAGGCTCCGTTTAATATCAGTCGGCCGAGATGCATTAACTCAAAAGATTTCCTTTTGAGTTAATGCAGAGGATACGTGTTCCGGTACGTACTGGTATACTTCAAATGCTCTCTTAAGATTCCTGGAATTTAAGAAAAAAAAAACGAGCAATGTTCTTCGGTTAACAATCTATAATATTTCGTTGCACTTGACATAAGAATTTGATGGACAGCTCCGTTTTTCCAAAATAATGTCTTCCAATCCGCGACTGTACAAGAAAAAAAAATAAGAGGAGGCTTTATTCGTAACACGAATTTTAATAATATACAAGTTGTTATTGATACACGTGAGAACACTATCCTTTTTTAAAAAATAGTCGACAACTTGCTCGTACGGTACTAAAAATTCAGATTTGTCTTGAACTAATTTTATTTATTTTTATTTATTTTGTGATTACTTGATTTGATTCTTTTATCATATTTTTATTAATCTTTTGTACTTGTATTTTTATTTTGTTCTAGGGCCATTGGGGTGTAGTGCTTCTCATTCAGGTTATTTTTGGGGGTTATATATGTGGTGTTTTTAATTCTAATTGGACTTTTTATAACTAAAATTTAATGTAATATTGAATGATTTAATAGAATTAGTGGTACTTGATATCAATTTTTAAAAACAAATAATCTAAATCATAAATAACACATTTATAATTTTACTTTAGTACGTTTAAATAAAATTGATAATGATATTAACAAATATATCATTGTGAAACACATATTAAAAAATCCTAATGATGAAAATACATTTTTTTATTAATCTTTAATAAAAAAAAACCTTGAAGCTATAATATGCATAAATTCACTGTCGTCCTTTCAAGTTGTTGACCTCCACAGCTTTTGTCCAAGTCTTGCTACAACAATTGAAAGTGCTGCGTTGGGCCTTTCTTGAAGCATCCCCACCATTTTTAGGCATCGATCTCTATAGAGTTTCTTGACACATCTTCTATTTCCCGTTATTTAAGAAGAGTAAAGGAAACTAATTAGTAAAAAAGATCAACAAAATTTTAATCATGGTTATGAAAATTGCTTGAAATAGGAAATGAAATCAGTAAGTTAACTATGGAATTCAAATCTAGTGTATCGGAATCATCGAATCAAATTGGAAATATATCCATATTATTTTTTCTGAAGAAATATTGTTCTGAATTAAAAAATATGTCTAAGGAGAAATAAATAAATGCCCAAGTAGATTTATACAATACGTAGCTTTTAATGTCATGTCAAAGTACTGATTTAGTTAGTTCAAAATTCATTTACCCTTATTAGGACTATATTTAAACTGATGGTTCCAGAAACATTGTTTTAAATTATTTGTTCATGATGAGTAAAAAAAATAAAAAATAATCAATACTGTAGGAGTTGAATTACTATATGGTTTCGGTATAAAAAATCATATGACAAAATATATGAAATTTCAAAAGAGGCACTGTTTGATTGTTTGGAAAATTGTCAAATAATACTTAACTGAAATGCTAACTTTAATTTCCCCCAAAATCTCATAACAATATTGTATGTTAAATAAAATGGAGTCACATATAAGTTCATCAAATTGTTTGAAATTCTCTAATATGAAAAATCTTATGAATTCTCACGTCCTTTCATTCAGAAAATTGAAACATAATTAAATATAAAAGAAGCGATGTCATATAAAAATAGTTTATGGCCGTTGGCAATTTTATGCATGAAATCATCTCCATCTTACAATGAAAAAAAAATGTGCAATAGCGTGAGAAATTTAGGTCAAATCTCGTGACCTACCAACAAAGTTTTCAAAATATTATTGATTATCACAACTTTTATATGAAAAATGACACAAGTTTTTCAGATAATTTATGTTGAGTGATGCTATGGTAACATGTATATTACAGAACAACTATTCATATATCTATTTTTATAGTTCAAACAATCAATCTAAATTATTAAAATGTTTTCCATATAAAAATGTAGATCAAATTTTATTTTTATTAGATTTTTTTTACTATGTTTTTATATAAGTAGAAAATCACTAATTTTCAATGATTCAGAATTTTCAAATCAAGTGATTTTCTACTTATTAAAAAAAAATTCTAAAAAGGTAAAATTTCGTCTGCAAGTATATTTTTATAAGAAGATCATATTGAATAGCTTAAATCGACTATTTGGACTTTTAAAACAGAAGTCCATAGCATTACTAAAAAAAACAGAAGTCCATAGCGCGAATATTATTTGTGCAATATGCATATTACCAAAATACTAACTAATAATTTCCCAAGAGGTAATAGCGATCTAAGAAGACTTCAATATAAACATTAGGTCATTTGACCTATTCAAGTTTTTTTTTTCTATAAAAAATATATTATTTATTTTTAAAGTGAAAAATATTTCCTAAAAAAAAAGGTTGAAAACTATATATGGAATCAGTGTCGGATCAAAAAATTGCACGAAACCCATGCAAAAAATGTAATCATCAATTTTCTATTTAATTATCCTGCTGCCTCTGTATTTGTTTCTATTTTGTCATAAAAAATAGCCCTATGTTTTCAATTTAGTCCGTTTGATTTAAAATGTACTGAATGCATCGACAGGACCGCGATGCAAATTTCATTTAATTTTATATAAAGATCCAGGATTAAGCAATAAGCAGGAAAGAGAAAAGTGTGATATTTGTTCAGAAGTATATATTTTAGAACTAGATATCTGTTTCAATTTGAACAAAAACTGATAACATTTAAATCGTTATATTTAAAAAAAATGAAATGACAGTCCCCAAATTACTCAATAGGTAAATTTTCCTGCTAGAAAACACAAAACTCAAAGCTCAAATCATATTTCTATTATTTCTACAGATATCATAATCAAAGTAATAACAATAATGTCTACATCAATTGATGTTGCCCGCAATTCTGTGCAATCCTCGCACGGGCCGGGCCGTCTTCTTCTTATGGGCCGCCCAATACAAGACTTATGGGCCCTCCTCTGGTGGGATAAATAAGCAGTCTACGGAAGAGCTGGAGAGGTATGAGTCCGCATCGTCCGCTCTTTAATATTAGTGTGGATCTAGTCTGCACGGATTTTAAAGCTGATTGTACGGTCCAGATGTATTAACTCAAAAGATTTTTTTTTTGGGTTAACGCAGAGGATACGAATTCGAGAGGTATGCGGTTAATAAAGCAGAGGAGACATCACAGAAGGTTAATGATTACTTGAGGATTGCAGAGGAGATGAGAGAGGGGGCATCCAACATTCTAGTGCAATTGCACCGGCAAGGCCAACAAATTGAACGCACCCATCTCACAGCCATGGATATAGACCAACACCTCACCCGAGTAGCCCTTCTCATATATACTCAGGAGCGGAGTCAGACTTTCAAAGTATGAGGATCAAATTTGAATGGGAGTTAATTTTACAGTATCCGTAATAGTTTACTCTAAATTACTTAAAAAATCATGTATAAATAAAAAAAATTGACAAAAAAATGAAATCATACTCTGTTAGTGGGTCCGCCCCTGTATATACTTCTAGTTACTGTTGCCTGTAATTGATCATTTAATTATACTAATGTATTAATTTGTTTGTTTTCCAGGGTGAAAAACTGCTAGGGAATTAGGAGGAATATTTTCTCGGAAATGGAAGCCTCAGAAAAATCGCCGAATTCAAGGTCCAAGTAATAAAAGCTCAACTAATCTTGTGATCCTTTTATTTATTTATTTATTTCTTAATTAACAAGTATTGTACTGTTGACATTATCCTTGCAGATGATGCTTTTACTTCAAAAGGAAGCCACATGGAGCAGAGACAACGTTTAGGGTTAAAGGATAACAAAACCCGATCAACCCGATCAAATTCTCGCAAATTGTCCACTCAACCTACAACAGTACTTGAGAAAGTTGAGGTAAATAATGTATGATTCTTTTATTGCTTTGATGATACATTTTATAGCTTGATACAAGTTTTTTTTTTTTTCTTTCTTTCTTTTGTGAATATATAGGTTGAGATGATAAAGCAAGATGAAGGTTGACAGGTATTATACTAAATGAGAATATACTGAATGAGTGTTTTGTTCTACTGTGAAAATAGTTGTAAGAAATTCTAATTTGAGAAAAATATTCATAGAAATTTAAAGACTTGTTATCAATAATAATATTTTTGTTAATAATATTGATAAATTATGATCTATTCTAACAATCTAAAGTATAATAATTAAAATATGATAATATTTAGTAAAATAAAATTAAAAGTTGTCATGAAAAAATAAAGAATTAATGTTGTGAAAATATAGTAAAAGTAAAAGGTAATGGTGAAAAATAATTTATAATTAAATAATATAAATAGATCAAATAAAATGCACTTGTCATGAAAATAATAAAACAAAATTGATAAGATGTAAAGAGTAATAATTTTTTTTTGAAAAAGGCTTGGCAGAAGCTGCAAAGAGTAATAATTAGTGTACAAATAAAGAGATGAGAGAACTAACAATGAATATGTGGGGAAAAAAAAAATTTTGAGTGAATTTTTTTTTTATATTATTTTATGAAGAGTTGGGAAGAAACACGGGTTTCATTTTCCATTCCCATGAACTAAGAAAAGCATGTCAAACGGGTGTGAGAAAAAAGATGAGTTTTCTTTTTAATTTTCACAATTTCCCATTATATAGAAAGCAAACAAACATGGCCTAAATGGGGATCCAAATCTGGATACAACAAATAGTAATATTCAATATATAATACATATCAGTTGATTGAGTGTATATCTAGCATATGAAAATAAATAATATGATAAAATCATTATACGAACAGCAAAAAATAGTTCTATTAATAAATTATTATAATGTTGTGAAAATATTACGGGTTAAAATTTTGATTCGGTTAAAGAGTCTAAGGTGTTCTTGAGCTCACCAAGCCTCTTTGTGAGCTTAACTCAAAAACCTATCGGATTGAATTCAAACGACACATTCAAACCGTTGAAACCGTTCTACTTCACAAGTGGTGCATTTACATGTTAAATTTATAATTTTTCAAACTAGTTTAGTTTAAAGTCAAGCAGTCAAAAAATGATGAAAAATGAACTTATAAATCATCTTATTTTGACCGCTTGACTTCATACTAAATTAATTAAAAATTAAAATTTTTGACATGTAAACGCTTCACTCATGAAGTAGATCGGTTTTAACGGTTTGAATGCATCATTTGAAGTCAATCCGAAGGTTTTTGAGTTAAGCTCACAAAGGGGCTTGATGAGCTTAAGAACACCTTAGTTCTACTCTTTAACCAAATCAAATGATTTTGGTTCGGTTATTAATAATACTTTGCCCAAAACTTTCAGACAAAAACCCCAGCCAAAAATGTGTCATCAATTTTCTATTTAACTATCCTGCTGTATCTATCTGTATTTGTTTAATTCTGTCCCAAAAAAATTGTTCCTTGTTTTCAGTTAGTCCGTTCGATATAAAATGTACGGATTGCATTGACCAGTTTGCGTTATTTACAAGAGGATATTTTGACTAAATTAATCTAATCTGTCCCTTTCAAATACGATCCAAACAGAAAAAAAAAAAATAGAACTTCATTTCTTCGGATTAAATAATAAACAAATAAAAACCCTTTCACAGCTGTTTTCTCATATAACTTTATATTGCGAAGTTGTTGCTGGACCGCAATGCAAATTTAATTTAATTTTATTAAAGATCCATTATTAAGAAGGAAAGATAAAAGTATAGTAGGATTAAATTGTCTCAAGGAGGTTTAATTTGAGAGTAAAAGTTAAGGATATTTAATTCAGAAGTAGATATCTTAAGATCCTTAACTTTGCTAAAAAATTGAGTATGATGTGATCTTAATCTTAATCTTTGCTATCTTAATCTTTGAGTATGATGTGATCTTTGAATATTTAATTCAGAAGGTAATAATTAAGATTTATGGCAAAATGAGTATGATGTGATCTTAATCTTTGCTAAAAAATTGATATTCAGAAAGTTGGAGCGCCCAAAAATGTTAAAAAGAAAAAAACTAAAAGCGGTGTTGCTGAACAAAAAATATATTTTTTAACAAAACTAGATAAAATTACATTTGTTATATTATTAAAAAAATTGAAATGGAGACTAAATTAATTTGAAAAAACCCTTGTTCTAATATTATCATAATAATTATTTTTGACAGATTTTTTGTGTCACATTTTTCTTTTCTTCTTGCTCAACATTGTCCTTTCCTATTGATCTGATGCCGTGATTAACTATGAGAAAATTTCAAGATAGCATTCCAAATATAAGTTTGGTCAAGGCACTTTCTCTTATTCCAAAATAGTACATTAATTCATATAGAACTTTATTCTCGTTTTGTTTAAGGAAAACATTTATGTGGATTGTAATTACCATCATTTCGTTTCATCTGGTATTAAAATTTATATTTGATCAAATTTCGTTTCATCTGGTATTTGTGAAATTCATATCACCTAAGGTAATTAAAATTTTCTGTTTATATTTGGACTGTTCGATCATAATCACACAATTATTAAAAGACTGTGTATTTCATTTCAGACCGTATTAACTTAAATTCTAATCAGACAGTCCGAATCTAAATAGAAATACTGAGTTACCTCTTAGGATATGAACTCGCATTTATGAGCGTCGTCGAGTACGCAGACTCAATATTTTTCACATTAAACAGAAATGATATTTGCAAATTAAGTTAATTTCTATAAATCAAATAATTTTTTACGACTCGTGCAATCATACCATGTTTACCTTCTGTAGCCGAAGGCGAGAAGTATAGTGAGGGAGCATTGGGCCATGGGCAAAGTATAGTGATGCAACCAGGCAAGAACTTCGGGGCTCAGATTTCAAAATTGTGAAATTACTGGGTCCAAATGATAAGGCCCAATACACTCCAGCGCATCGCTCGAGATGGTGTGCATTGCAAAAACGAATTCTAACAGGGTCAAATTAAAAATTGTTTTCACTCCGCTTTTCTTGGAAGCTCGCTTCCATTTCTGTCATACGGCCCAATACACTGATAACAGATTCTGTTAATTTGTTACAACATGTAACGACTCACGAGCATTTGATTTGAGCTACTTTATATTGTTTCCTTCCCAAAACAAAATAGAGAAGACGATTAGTGCGAGAAAGAGAAAGAGCTTGAGGGAGACGGCGAGAGATGATGGAGAGAGGCGAGGCGTCAATTGCATTGGCAGCGTTGTGCAAAGACATGGTGTACGAGAACTGGAAAACTTGTTCACCGAGTCTCTACGACTGGTTCACTAGCCACAAACTCGTCTGGCCTTCCCTCTCGTGTCGGTATGCTCATATATCCGATCTTTCTTTTTCTTTTTCTTTTTCTTTTCCTTTCCTGTGTTTGTTAAGCTAGATTCATAGCTAGAGCTTTTGGCAATGTGTAGTTCGTTACCGGTTTTGCTTCTCTGTTTTCAGTATTGAGGGCATTTCTTGATAGACCTCCAGAAATGGAGTTAATCTGATTTGAGAATTCTTATCCAATTTTCATTTAGTGTAAGCTGTTTGTCAGGATTTAGATGTTTTCAACAGTAGTTCTTTAGGATTCGATAATTCTTATCCTATTTCTTCTTATACCCCTGTGTTTCCAGTATTTGTAGATTCCGGGAAAACATACTAACTTTTAAATTGTTTTATTCCCCTGATACATTGCATACATTTGTTCTTATGTAGGTGAAACAACAAGACTTTTGTTGCAAGTTCTTTTTTTTAGTTAGCAAATTACATAATAATATTACTGATTTTTTTTTATTATAGATGGGGTTCACAATTTGAGCAAGGAACAGACAAAAACCGTCAGCGTCTATATCTCGCTGAGCAGGAAAGAAGATCTCCGATTTATATTTTATATTTGAATAAATACCATCCCTGATTCAAATTTTTGAAATTATTTTTTAATTTGTTATTGTCATTATTGTTGTTGTTCTTTTCTTTTCCTTTCTTTTAGACTGATGGCTCTGTCCCAAATACTCTGATAATCACAAATTGTGACATTGTGCGACCAAGAGTTGCAACTGCTGATGATATTTCTCTGGTAGATTGCAAATATTTATCTTTCCTATTCTCCATATTTTGTTACCACATCTCTACTAGTATTTGGTCCATGCTACACAACTTTTAGCTTTACTGTATAGTTAAAATTTCTCCTTTAGTTCAATGAAGAAGAACAATCTCCATTTGTGAAGAGATACAAGACTCTTTTACATCCGGGGGAGGTATCTAACAAAAAACCTCATTTTCTTTTGATAAGAAAAATATGTTTTTAAATCTTTCACACTGATTAAATTAAAAACTAATTCCTTGTCATGTACAGGTCAACAAAATTAAAGAGCTACCTCAAAACAGTAAAATAGTGGCCACGCATACTGACAGTCCCGATGTATGTATGACGTCTCTTTTTATTATACTTGATGCAGCCTATTGCTGTTTATATATATATTGAAGTTGTATTTTGATTTTAGGTGTTTATATGGGACTTGGAGGCTCAGCCAAATCGAGATCCTGTCAATGGAGCTGCCGAGTCTTGTCCTGATCTGGTCTGTTATCGCATTTTAAGTGTTCATAACATGGGTATATTTATTTTCAACGATCTTTTAACCCAATATATATAAAAATATTTCTTTTGCATGCAGATACTGACAGGCCACAGAGAAAATGCCGAGTTTGCACTCGCCATGTGTCCTACTGAACCGTTTGTACTTTCAGGAGGTCTATGCATTTTTTGAATTGAAAATTTGAAACTCATACTTATTCAATTTCAATTGAGATCTAAAATGTAAATTTTTTTTTGAAAAACTGCAGGGCAGGATAAGTCTGTTGTACTGTGGAGCATACAAGACTATATCACTTCTCTGGGATCGATTGAGTCGGGAAGAAGTTCACTTATCACAAAAGATAGCCCTAAATTAGTTCCTCGTGGGGTATTTGAAGGCCATGATGCAACTGTTGAAGATGTTCAGTTCTGCCCCTCTAGGTACTTAATTAATAAAATAATCTTCCGGCCTTCTGGGGCTTTGGTGAAGACTGAAGACAAATATTAATTATTTCATTTTCTTTTCCTCTATGTTGGTTATAGTGCACAGGAGTTCTGTAGTGTCGGTGACGATTCTTGCCTCATTCTCTGGGATGTTCGCTCTGGAAATGCTCCTGTTGTTAAAGTCTCTCTCTCTCTCTCTCTCTGTTTTTTTTTTTTAAACTTGACAGTGGCTGTCGAGTGCTGCATTGAATGAGTAAATAGGTTCTTACAACATAAAAATAACAAACAACAATACTTCTCTCTCTCTCTCTTTCGCTCTGGAATTGCTTTACAGGACACGATTCTTGCTTTATTAAGTACTATGATTTTATGCCTACGGGTTTTAGTTTTATCTTCAATGACGGTCACTATTAAGTCCTGGCATGTTGTATAACTTTGATTTCCATGATTACTATGGAATATTTCTGAACTATTTTGAAATTTTGGATTTTGTTAGGTTGAGAAAGCACATGATGATGATCTTCACTGTGTAGACTGGAATGCACAAGATGTGAACCTTATTCTCACTGGGTAGGTTATAGCTGACACTTCTCTGAACTAATGTGAACCGGAATTGTATTGATTTTCTCGGCTTGTGCTCTTGTTTTAGATCTGCTGATCATACTGTGCATTTGTTTGATCGCCGTAATCTGACTGCTGGTGGGGTCGCATCACCAATTCTCAAGTTTGGAGCCCACACGGCTCCTCTTTACTCTATCCAGGCATAATTAAATTGTTACTCACCTAATGCTTATTTTGTTGGATTGTATTTGTTGCAAATTGCACCTGCATTATTTTCACATTTGGAAGAAAACACCCAGTCATTCTCACTTTGCAACTGACCCAAAAGTTTGTGATGTATTTGAAAAATAACATGAGACTGTTCCATTGAAATATTCTGTTAAATGTTGCCAGTTTTGTCCTGGAAATCATTATACAATTAATGATGATTTGCAAGTATTTAGGTACTAGTTAGAAAGCCATTTGGTTGAGCCATATATGATGAAAAATCAGGGAATTGAATCTCTGTTGTTAACATTTGTTTGAATATTTTTATATGTTATTTGCAAATGACTCATAAGCTATTCGATTATAATTGTAGCAATGAAAATGTAAACATCAGATCCCTTTTTATCTTAAGTTTAAAAGCCTTTTTTTTTATCTAATATAGTGGTGTCCGGACAAAGCATCTGTATTTGGTACTGCTGCTGATGATGGCTTCTTGAACATCTGGGATCATGATATGGTCATCAAATTTATTTATCTTGGCAATTATCCTCTTTAACTGCAACTATTTTATTTACATATCATTATTTGAGTCTCAGCTGTAATCATGTTATTAGTATTTTTTTTTTAAATTAGGCTGGGAACAATGAAAATGCAAGAGGACTATTATTTACACATGCTGGTCATAGGTACTGATATATATATATATATATATATTTTTTTTTTATATATATACATCCCGAATTGTGGAAGTTTAACCAAACTACACCATTTGTAAAATCTTTGTATATATTAGTTGGTCTGGTTTAAATTTGTCACAACTATTATAGACAAATTATACTTTTCCGAAAATTTTATATATTGGAATGTCATGAACATTTCTTGGGGTGAAATGTAGAGACCGAATTATGGATTTCCACTGGAACCCTGATGAACCTTGGACCCTTGCTAGCATATCTCATGATGTCAGCAGTACTATAGGTGGCGGTACCTTACAGGCACTCTCTCTCTCTCTCTCTCTCTCTCTCTCTCTCTCTCAAACACACACTACCCTCTCTCTTACACACACACACTACCGGTCTGCCACACATACATACACACATAATTGTGTTCTCAATTTTGATACATCTATCTGATTGACACAGATTTGGCGCATGAGGGAGCTGTTATATAGGCCTAAAGAAGAGGTTGAAGCTGAGCTGATCCAACACAAGGAATACCTGAAAAGATATGGCCTGCGAGCCAAATCTAAAAAATCTAAAAAGAAATCTAAAAAATCCTCTAAATAGTATTCTAATTTTTCTTAAAGATAGAAAAAAGACAGATGCTTTAGATTTTTTTAGAAACAGTTGGGTTTTAGTTTAGAGCATGATGTGTTTTTGTTGAACGGCCTCCGACAGTGCTTCACAGTTTATTATTCTGCTCGGTAAGCACCTTTTACCTACTTTGACATAAACACTTGCTAAAATTCCAATCTTATCTTGTTTTGGGTTATTTGTTGGATCTTCTTTACCATTTATTTGTTGCTAAATGTTTTCTTTCTGGAAGATTATTTGCTGTATGTGGTACTGCAGTACTGCTTTGTGATAAATCTCCTAATTTTGTTATGGATGGATGTAAGGGTTAGTGAAATAGGAAGGGTTGGGGTTTTGATTTGTGGCAGTGATGAAAGGAGAATTAGATAACAATCTTGTCCTGGACACTGTAGTCTATTTTGATTTGCTCAAATTCTGAGATGGTTGTACCACTTGAAGCACTATATTTTGATTTGCTTGGATTAATGAATGTCTTCAACTTTCTGGTACAATTGAAATGTGTACCAGCATTTTAGTTAGATGGTACAATTTTCCTCAATTTTATATTTTTTCTTGACACAGGTCAAGTGTGTTAAATGTGTGTGTTATTTTTGTAAGAGAGAAAGAAATGCAAGAGAACAATTTTTATTATTGCAATCTTAATTTCGATTTTACATATATGTCTATTTATAAAGAAGAAGACCAAAAACTAGCCGTTATAATATTAATTACAACTAGCCTTTATTTACAATTTGAAAACTAGCCGTTATTTTTAACACTCCCCCTCAAGCTAGTAATGTATATATCGTACATTCCTAGCTTGCTTGTAATTTTCTCAAATGGACCCGGATCCAAGTCTTTAGTGAAGATATTTGCGAGTTGATCTTCGCTTTTTACGTATGGTGTTTCAATTTCTTTTGCTTGAACTTTTTCTCTAATAAAGAGACAATCCACTTCTATGTGTTTTGTTCGTTCATGAAACACGGGATTTGAAGCTATGTGTCGTGCTGAATTATTATCGCAATACATTTTCATCGGTTCTTGAGTTTTAAATCCCATGTCTAATAGGAGTTGCTTGATTCAAGTTAGTTCACTTGCGGTTGATGTCATTACACGATATTTGGCTTCGTCGCTTGATCGTGTTACAATATTTTGTTTCTTGCTTTTCCATGTGATTAGATTTCTGCCTAAAAATGTACAAAAACTGGTTGTCGATTTTTTATCGAAGCTTCTGGACCAATCTGCATCGGAATAGCCACATATATTATTAGAATTATTATTTTTCATCCAAATACTTTTACTGGGATTATTTTTTAAAAATCTTAAAATTCAAATTACCGCTTCTAAATATGGTGTTCTTGGTGAGTGCATGAACTTACTAATTTGACTTACGGAAAATGAAATATCCAGACGAGTAACCGTTAGATAAATCAATTTTCTAACAAGCCTTTGAATTGGCTTATGTCTTTTAAAAGTTCATCATCTTCACTATTTAATTTGCATTTGTTGTTAATTAGGGTAGAGGCCGGTTTACATTCTAGCTTACCGGTTTCTTTTAACAAATTAAGTGTATATTTTCTTTGGAAAATAAAAAGTCCTATTCCTAAAAAATATTTAAGATATCCTAAATCTTTTATGTCAAATTTTTCTTTGAGTTGTTTCTTAATTTTTTGAATTTGCTCTAAATTATTTCCGGTAATTATGATGTCATCTACATATACTAAAATGAGAGTTGTATTAATACCATCACATTTAGTAAATAAAGAATGATCGGCATTACTAATTTTAAAATTACAAGAAATTAAATAAGAGCTAAGTTTGCCATACCATGCCCGTGGAGATTGCTTTAATCCATAAATTGATTTATTAAGCCTACAAGACAAGTTAGAGTTGATTTCCAATTTATGACCGGGTGGTAGTGTCATATACACCTCTTCTTCAAGTGTTCCTTGAAGAAAGGCATTTTTGACATCCATTTGGTAGAGGTCCCAACCATTGTTTACGGCAATAGAAAGTAAAATTCTTACGGTATTCATTTTTGCTACCGGTGCAAAGGTTTCATTATAGTCTATGCCATAGGTTTGGGTAAATCCTTTAGCTACAAGTCTTGCCTTATACCTTTCTATGGTACCATCACTATTATATTTGGTTTTATATACCCATTTACAACCAACCGGTTTTTATTTTTTGGAAGGGGGACAATTTTCCATGTTTCATTTTGTTCTAAGGCTTTTAATTCCTCCTCCATAGCCTTACACCAAATTGGACTTTTAATTGCTTCGTGGTAATTATTTGGTTCCAATTCTTTTTCAATATTAGTGAGAAACGTGTGGTATTTGGTTGAAATATTGTCATATGACACAAAATTTTCTATTGGATATTGTACCGAATATGTCACATAGTCTCTAAGTCTAGTTGATTGTTGTCTTTCCCTAGATGATCTTCTAACCATTAAATTTTCATCCGTTTCATTTTCGTTTTCGTTTGTGTTGTTAATAGTCTCATTTTCTAGATTATTATTCTCAACTTGATGGTTATTTGTAGGAACAAAATTCAAATTATCTAAATATGGTAATACTATATTGTTATTTTGATTATTAAAATATTGTTGATGAATTGTTTCTTTTTCTTTGAAATATGGTTCATTTTCAAAGAATGTAACATTTCTTGATAGATATAATTTTTTATTAATTGGATCATAACATTTGTAACCTTTTTTATACGATGAGTATCCTAAGAAAATAGTTTTTTGTGATACAAAATCAAGTTTGTCACTTCTTTTGATATGTACAAAGCTTGTACAACCAAATACTCTCATATGGTCATAAGTAATTTTTTGTTGATAAAGAATTTCTAATGGACTTTTATTTTCTAGAATAACACTAGGTAATCTATTAATTAAATGAGTGGCACAAAGTACGGCATCCGACCAAAAAATTTTAGGAACATTATTTTGAAATAATAAAGATCGTGTCATCTCTAATAAGTGTCTATTTTTTCTTTTCGATACTCCATTTTGTTCGGGAGTATTTATACAAGTTGTTTGGTGTATAATACATTTTTCTTTAAAGAGACTTGAAAATTTTTTATTTATAAATTCGGTTCCATTATCCGATCTAAAAATTTTTAATTTTGCATTAAATTGTGTTTCTATAAGACATAAAAATTCATAAAAACAATCAAACACTTCATCTTTAGATTTAAGTAAATATAACCAAGTTGCTTTTGAAAAGTCATCAATAAATAAAACAAAATATTTGAATCCATTATATGAATCAATTGGGGCCGGTCCCCATACATCGGAATGCACTAAATCAAAAATAACTTTACTTTTGCTAGTAGAAAGAGAAAAAGGAAGCTTTGTTTGTTTTGCTAAGTTGCAAATTTCACAATTAGTACAATTCAACATTTTTAAATCTAAGATATTATTTAAAATCTTGTTGGAAGGATGCCCAAGTCTCTTATGCCAAAGATCAGAGTTAACAAATGTTGCGGAAGCACAAAGATTTAATTTGTTGGAGTTCAAAATATAGTGTCCATTTTTAAGAAATCCTTCACCAATTTTGACGCCGGTTTCCCGGTCCTGAAATACAACATTTTTACAAGAAAATATTGCATTACAATTTAATTCTTGTGTTAATTTATTTATTGAAAGTAAGTTTACGGGAAATGTTTCTAAATACAAAACATTTTTAATTTGTTTTTTACACAAATTAATTTCTCCTATACCATTTATTTTAGTTTTCATACCGTTTGCAACCAATACATATTTATTATCATTGGTCGGGTTGAGGTTTGACAATAGTTGTTTGTTACCAAACATATGGTCGGTTGCACCACTATCTATAATTATTTGATTAAAAAATAAATCTTTTGAGTTAGAAGCAATACCACATGCACTTGGAGTGTTTTGGTTGTTCAGCAGCGTAGAAAGCTGTTGTAAAACTTGTTGCACTTGATCTCCATGGCTTGACCCGCTTGGAAATGACCCGTTTGCGCCCAAATTCATCTCTGACCCGTTCCAGCTTGACCCGTTTCCGCCCCAGCTGCTAGCGGGTCCGCCAGAACCACTAACGGGTCCGCCTAGGAACCCGACAGTTTCCCTTTGGTGTCCCCCAGTGGAGTTGTTATTGGGTCCGAAAAAATTGTTATTGGGTCCGCCATTTTGATAGTTGAACCCATTACCATTAAATCCACCACTACTGTTGATTTGAGAGAGGTTATTGGGTCCGAACCCAACACCAGTCGGACCCACTAGCCCATTTAGACCTTTCTCTTCATTAGAAACAGTATAGCTACTGGTTTTTTCACCGTTTTTCTCCCAGTTTCGATTCTGGTCATTGTTTTTGAATTTTTTGGTTTAAGATGGGGATAAAGATGCCAACATCTATCATGAGTGTGACCATCTTTTTTACAGTGGTTACATCTCATATTTTTTGATTGATTTGGGTGATTTTGAGAGCTAGGGTTTTGATTAAAATTCATATTTTTTACGGCTAAGCCATGGGTCTCGTGTTTTTCATGGCTTACAATCTGTTGACCATTCATGGTAAGTCTTCTACTTTCCTCTTGTTGGATTAAACTTTTAATTTGAGAATAAGAGGGAAGAGGTACCGTGGTCATGATTTGAGATCTTACGGTTTCATAGCTCGGGTTTAGACCCGCGAGGTACTGCAAAATATCATCCTCTTCGGCTCGCTTTTGGAGTGTGGCCAAATCTGTTGTTATTGGTCGATAGGATCGAAGCTCATTTCGTTTTTTCTCAAGAGCACTAAGGTACTCCGTATGACTTCTCGACCCTTGTTTTTCTTGTTGAATTTCCTGCATGAGTTGATAAATATGAGAGAAATTATTTTCCTGACCATACATAGATTTTGCCGCTTCCCATAAATCATGTGCTGTGTCGGCCATCATAAAGAGGTCGGATACAGTCGGCTCCATGGAGTTTAGTAGTGAGGTAATGATTCTATCGTTTGTTGTTCTCCATTGTTTTGTTGATATCGTTTCGTCAGGAGATAGCTTGTTTGCATCTGCAATTTCTGGTTTCTTCTTTTCACCAGTGATGTATTCTAACATCTCTCAGCCACTCAGGGCTCTGGATGCTGCCCTTGCCCATGACACGTAATTCTTGCCGTTGAGCAAAGTGTTTGTTAGCTTAGAGAAATTCATTGCTTCTTCTTGAGCCATTTCTCTTTGCTGAAATTTGTTGCGCTTTGTGGTTTTTTTCGGTCACAGAGTCTTGTGCTCTGATACCATGTTATTTTTGTAAGAGAGAAAGAAATGCAATAGAACAATTTTTATTATTGCAATCTTAATTTCGATTTTACATATATGTCTATTTATAAAGAAGAAGACCAAAAACTAGCCGTTATAATATTAATTACAACTAGACTTTATTTACAATTTGAAAACTAGCCGTTATTTTTAACAGTGTGTTATAATTTAAGGGCATTTTGGTCATCAGTGTTGCTGCAATTATGTTAGTTTGCTGATGCTGCAGTTGTTGAATGCAATAACAATCTTGTCCAGGACGCTTTGAGGATGTAGAAGGTCAAACTCCATGTGATGAATTGCACTTAATTAGATAGATAAATGTACTTTGAATATTTCGTTTTAAATTTGGATGAAAGAACTTTAGTAATCTTATCTATTTTCACATACAGATAATTCTAAACAGGTAATTAATTCTAAACAGATATAAAAGGATCGGCTGAATTTGAATTTGATCGAGCCATCGAGGATTTCTGGCTGAAATTCTAGTGTGCATTTCAATTTATAAAAGTTTGTGTATCATTATCAATTTTTTCTGATCTGATCCGGTAAATATGACTATTTAAGTATGCATCTAATTACTTGTGTGCATTGACTGAACTTTCACCTAGCTACCAACGTGTGCATTAAATTACTCATAGGTGTGCATTTCATAATTTCATAATATGGATTTTCATTGAGTGAGGCTACAGTACATTGTAATGCACGGAACGATCCGTGCTATATATGGATCGATATCTCTGTTTATAAAGTTCAAATAATCGATTTGAACTGTCAAAATAATATTCAATGAAAATATACTTGAAGATCAAATTTTATATATTAATGAATTTTTTCACTATTTTTTTTAGATACGTATAAAATCACTTGATCTAAAAGATTTTGAACCATTCAAAAGTAGTGATTTTCTATCTATCTAAAAAGATAGTAAAAAAATTGGTTTTCAAATATATTTTCATATAGAGAACATGTTGAGCGATTCAAATCGACCGTTTGAATTTTGAAAATAAAAATACGAAACCGTAGCACGGACCGATTTGTGCTTTAAAAAGTACCGAAGCCTTAATAAAGTGTGCAATTTGACTTTGTTTGAGTGGACACACTTTTCAATTGAATTGCTGTTAATTTTTTTGTTGAAATGTTGATTTAAATTTTCGCTCAAATAGTTGACGGATGTGAAGATTTTTCTCCAATTATTGCTTGTAGGATCATTACTGACATGAGAAATCCTTGTTTCGTTTTGATAAAATGGGATAGCATAAGAATTGATCGTTATTGATTATTTATGTTTGTTGTATGGTATATAATTGGGTAATTTGCTAATATAAATTGGTATTTTGGATGCAATTTAGGATAATTGACTTGTGTTTATCAATACGCAATTTAGCGTTAATTGACATGCAATTTGATGCTCATTTTCTTTATTTTTAGTATTAATTAGAATAGCTTATTATTTCTAATTGTTGTAATTGACATAGTGTATCTTTAGTAAAATATCACAAAATTAAATGAATAAATCGTGACTCTCCAAAATATCGCAATTTAAAATATAATCAATGGACATGGAAAAATTGCGATTTTGGTAATTACTTTCTCTGAAAAGTGGGTCCCACATTATTTATATGACACTCAGCTAAACAATTTTGCCTTCTACCATGTGGTGCCTATCCGCGTGTCCATGGCGAGACCGATTTTTTTATTAATAGAAAAATAAATAAATAAATAAATTTTGAAATAAGAGTAGGATTTCGTAAAATTTTAGAATATAAGAAGAACATGATGATTTATCACGTTCAATAGACGTTATAAACCATCACGTCCAGCTGAGCTAGTGAAAAAAAATGAATTCGTTCCTCTATCCTATTCGCTGCTGAATTTTTTTTCGCTGCCTCCACACCGCTGAATTTTTGGCCCAGTACAAACTCTAGAGATGGCTCACATTATTTGATTTTTTTTCTTGTAGACCTCAAAGTATCTCGTTCCTTTTAGACACTATTTGATGAATTGGTTGTATGTATATTATATACCAAATTACTATAATGCTTGTATCTTCTTTTTCTTCCTTTGACTTTTATCATGTTTTTTCATGTTGATTGTTTTTAATCTAGTATCCGATTAGTTAATGAGTTTGAACCCGTTTAACTATTTGAATCCGATTAGTGTCATACTTTGATGGAAATTTCGAATCCACCCCTGACTGTAGTGCCGCTATAGCGTCACTATTAAGCGCGCTATTTAGAACACTGCTATTTTGTATTGAATTTTCTGCTGATGGAATTATTTACTATTTTGTATTGAAGTTTCTGCTGATGGAATTAATTTGTTGCTGGAGCTTCCTACTTTATAAAGTCAGGCTTGGACTCTGAAATAGAAAGAATATCTGGTACCATCACAAGAAAAGATTAATTTGTGTCGTTCTCGTTATTATGGTTTCAATACCAGTTTGGTACCGCTTCAATACCACTCTGATCCCTCTTTATTTTGCTTCTTCAGCTTGGCTTCAAGAAGGAGACACCAACCTCTTGTTCTGGTACCAGTTGGGTCTGCTTCCATACCACTAGGATCCTTATTTTTCTTATTTATGAGGCAATAACTATCATTATGGTTTTCATATAAATTAGTTTAGCATCCTAAATTAAATTCTCTATACCTATTTGAAAGCACCGACTCACAAAAAAGCCACATAAATAAAATTATTTTTCTCTGAATAAAATAAATAATGCCAAAAATGATCAAGATGAAACAAAACTATCTTAGAAACAATTAATGAAAGAGAATATGTATACTCAGAACTGCAAATTTGCACTAAAATTATCATCTCTTCATTAAATTATGCAGTCTGTCATAGCTCCAAATCCACATCCTGCGCTATAATCATGAAGAACTTGTAAAGTTAGAAGAGAACAGCAGAATTCCACTTGGCTCATCAGACATTACTATTTTCTAAACAAAGAGAAATCTGCAAAGCAGAAACCAGGAAAGTGATTCCTAAAATGGGAATGTAATTTTGTAAGTGCATTTATAAAATTATGGTATTGTAACTTTAAGCAGAGAGCATTGATCATAATACCAGAAAAGAAAAGCAGGAGGAATTAAAGTAAAGTCAGGGCAAGTTCATAGATAATTAAGATAAAAGTCATAAAACACGGATAACAAGTTCATATACTAAGACCCCAGCAAATACTAGCTCATAAAAAAGGACCATACCCAACCCCCCTCATAAAATAACCATATATTAACTCACTAAACAAAGTATGATAACATATTCATATTATAGCCATAAGTACCGGCTGAATTCAAAGAAAAGAAACACCCATCATTTTTCTCCTTCCACAACAATACGATCCATGATGTTGGCAACAATGTCCTTGGACTGCCTCAGTAGCTCTACACTCTTCTTGAGCCGGTCCCGCTTTGTGGCAGTTGCGGGCGACTCCTCCAGCATTTTCTCAACCCCTGCCATTTTTGTTCCCACCAGCTCATTAATCAGCTCAGCCTCCAGTTCACACTCCACCATGTTCTTGATGCTGTGCAAGATATGCAGCGCCACACCATCAACCAACCTCAGTACAATCGACTTCCAATAAGCAGTAAGCCTCATCCTTATATCAAATGCCTGCTCAGCTATGTCAGCGTGTGACCTAAGATGTCCGACCTCAACCACTCCAAAGGCCTTTAGAGATACCTTTGTAGGCTTCGAGTGGTTTTCAATCGCCTCCCTGAAGTTTCTCTCTTCTGTCATAAACTCAGCCCACCTTTTCATGTAATCCGGGTTTGACGTGTAATCAGAGCAATACTCCATCTCAATCATGTTCTTCACAAACTCATATGATTTGGCATTCAACTTAGTAATTAGATTGTGCACCACTCTTTGGCTTGAGGACTGAATTTGCGGGTAGTTCTGAAAATGTCGCGAGCGCAACATTATCTGGATTGTCAGATTCCCAACGTAAGCCCAAACAGCATTGATCAACTCATGCGGTTTGTGCGAGATGGTACCGACCTTCCTTTTCAGAAGAACATGGAAAGCTGACCGAGGCAGGAAGTTAGGAAGCCATATTCCCTTGGCCTCCTCCAAAACACTCACTTCCTCCATTAGAAACAGATCGTTAGTAGTCGGGCAGTTGGAAGGGAGTTTGCTAGAGTAGCTCACAAGCATCTCATAAATACGAGCTGCTCCATGGAGGCTTTTCTCATCAGGAAACTCATCATACTCGCCTTTTATAAGTGACTTTTCGAGAGATTCTCTCAGCACTTTAATAATGTGCAAGATTGCCTTAAGACCATCGACAACCGTCGACAACTTCTGAGGCATTCCATTTAGCTCAGACATGCTTCTGTTAAGCTTCCCATCGACCTTCTTAACAATATCTGGCAAGCATTTTGCAATTATTGATGCCTGAATTTGCGTGAGCCTCTGGGCAAGTACCGGTATCCCAGTCATTGACTTGTCAATTTGGGACAGCAAAGGATGCGACTTAAAGAGACGCTCTTCTTCAGCCCGAGCTTGCTCATATGTCTCATCTCCCACCCGATTTCTGACGCAGACATAGCCAAGTCCAATGCGGACATCATCCACAGTGACCTTCTCAAGCAACCCCTCGGGAGCCTTGTCAGACTTGGTGACCACCGCTAGAGTTCGCTCTCCGAGTTGGTCAACTTTTTGAGACATTCTGATTGATTCACATGTCGGAAAGTCCACCGTTGCTGACAACACATTCAATATTATGCTTTCTTTTGGAGCAATATACCCCATGATTATGCTAGAAACCTGCTCGTAGATGTCTTCGGGCTGACCTTGAACTGGAACACGGGTAATCCCCGGGAGATCCACCAGGGTCAAATCAGGAACACCTTTCTTCTTGACAACAAGGGTAATAGGTGCATCAGAGATTCCCTTTCCTCCACCGGCAATCTCAACTGTTGCCTTGTTTATAGCCGCTGTGATCCCAGCCTCAGTCGTTGGTACGGTTTTGTTTTGGTACTCTAGAAAGAGCAACGGCTTGGTGGCGTATGGATCACCTTGTAGACGCATGACCAGGGGTACTCGTGTGCAAATGCCCTGGCCACGTGGCAGGCTGATGCCGGCAAGAGACTCCAGCACACTCGACTTGCCACTTGACTGATCTCCAACTATGACTATTGTCGGGAGCTGGATACCTTCTTGAGTCACTTTAAGGTGACGCAGTCGATCTATAGCATCGAGCAAGGGGCGGATGTTGTCATTGTAGGATGAAACAAGAGCATTTCCGGCCATGTTTTTAGTTATATGTTGTTGTTTCCTTGTTGGTATTGTTACTGTCAAGTGGTGCAGAGTTGGGACGGAATTTATAGCAGAAGACGAGGGGAGGCGAAAGGTCAGGGGACGAGAGATGTTTTTGGAAAGGGAAATATTGTTTTGGGAATTAAAAGTTAGTTGGCGGTGAAAGAATTAAATATTGCTTTTCGATTAAAAGCATTGCTGGCTTTAAAATTTACGATGGAATGTTGGTACTTGGTACTTGGTAGGCTCCCGCTCCTAGCCTCCTCGTCTTGCGCACTTTCTTTAGTGCCGCATTGCTCAGCTCATGTTGGCTTATACAGTGCTTAATGGGCCTTGTTTCACAGTGACACGGTCATTGAGGTCATAAATGCGCTGGGAAGCCCAAGTTGCTTTTTCCTTGGTAAAAAGCTGGGCTTCGGTGTCTCGGTGATAGTTAATAGTTTGGCGGTGCTGTCAAGGTAATCTATGTTTGAGATGTCAGGCTCCTCCAGAATGAGACTGAGCATGTGCATGCGAATACAATTATATTTTTTTAACATAAGTTACAAATACAAAACAAAATAACACCATAACAGTATGATTAATTTTGCTAGTACGTACAAGCACATTTACAACATTAACTGAACCTTGGACACATCCTTTGCGAAAGTAAAATTCCTCCATAATTGAACTATAAGCATAATAATCTGATAAAAGAACTGGAATATAGAGTGAAACTGAAAGCTATTTTGACGCCACAGAAGAGTAAAATGATCATTCATCAGTAAAATAAAATGTAGTGCCTCAAAATATCTCCAAATTTCTCCTAATTTCAAAATACACCCTTACACAAGGGAGGGCCATTATCGCAATAATGGATTCAACATTCAGTATTCTTCTTTGTTCCAATGAACTCGATTGTGTTTCAATTCATCTAGTATTTTTTTCCCAATTTGGATATGTCAAGAGGAATATAAAAAAAGGGTTGCCGTGACCATCTAGTCTTTTTTTCCCAATTTTTTTTTTTCTGTATTGCCCTTGTAACAACAATTGATGTTTAACCAGTATGAAACTATCCAAAACAGAATTGCATTCAAGTTGCTAAAACCTTAACTGATTAACAGGTCAATGTCAATCTTAATTAAATCATAATTGCAAAATTTAGTTTAATTAAATTTTGGTACATGTTAGTTATATTGAAAATTGGGGTAAAATTACACCTTACTCTTACTGGTACGATTTTGATTCTGACCGGTGCATAAAAAGCTAAACTAAAACAAAAGGAAGTTGAAATCTCTGAATTGTACATGTACAACAAAGATTTCTTGCCAGGAACGTGCATGGTAGCGTCGGATCCGAGTTGCCTCGTGAACTTCATCTTCGCGTCCTTGAATATTTCTGATTCGTCGTCGTCTTTGCGCCATGGTACTGACGATATCAACTCTTTCTTCTTCCCATTGCGAGAAAATGAGAGAGAGAGAGAGAGAGAGAAAAGAGAGAAGCGATAAGGCGCAGACTAGGTGGTAGCGCGAGAGACGGCGGAGTTGTGCGTGCGAGAGCGAGCAGGCGGCGACACAGCGAGAGAGAGCGGGAGGAGATGAAATGTTGAATGATCAATGTGCAGGGGCGGACGCAGGATTTCTGCCTGGAGAAGAAATCGGATTCAAATAGCTTATTGGGTTCAAACCCATTAACTAAAAGGGTACAATTCAACATAACAATTAACATAACAAAATCCTAAATTACTTAAAAAATCAACAATTCAACTTAATAAAAAACAATCAACAATTCAACATCATAATAAACCTTCAACATAACAAAAAACTTAAATTACTTGAAGATGAATCAATTGGATGTTTGGGTACCCTCTCATAGAACTTGTCCATTCCCACTACTCTACAAATTTGAAAAAAAAAAAAATCAAGTAAATTAGGTTCCAATCCTAATTACCATTACCATTATCAAGGCATATCCTATTTTACTTCAAATAAACCCTAAACCCTAATTCAAATAAATTATGGTTCAAGCCAGTTTATCATAATTCAATGAAATCAAGTAAATTAGGGTTCAAGTCAATTTATCCTAATTCAATGAATAAATTAGAGTTCAAGACAATTTATCCTAATTCAATAAATTAGGATTGAAGTCAATTTATTATCATTCAATGAATTCAAGTAAATTAGAGTTCAAGTAATTCAAGGAATTCTAGTAAAGTTCAAAACCATTTACAAAATTAGGGAAGAGCGAAATTTACCGTGAGATTCGCAAGTTCGGACTTCGAGTAGGCGTGGTGTGCTGGTGTGCTTCGAGTAAAAGGAGAGAGAGTGAGTCAGCGAGATTCGCCAATCTTTATTTTCCCGTCAATTTCGTCTCCAATCAGAGAGCTGCGCGACTTAAGTTTTGATTTTAGATAGCGAAAGTGAGAGAGCCAGAGAGGAATTCACATCACCTAAGGTTACCTGACTCAAGCAAATTATGATCGGACGGTTCTTTTAACATGACACGAATCTTAAAACAGCCCCCCTACAGTCTCCATAGGCACCGGATTGAGTTTGGCCCAAATAGGATTAATCTGGGCATTTCAATTTGCTTGAGTCAGGTACCTGGGAGGATACGGATCTGCCAGAGAGGTACAGAGCGACAAATCCATCAGGTAGTATTTTTGTTTTTTTTCAGCTACAATTTTAGTTTGTTTATTTTGGGCTCAATACAAATAAACCTTGGCCCAATGGTTTATTTTGGGCTCCAGCTATTTTCCTGCCCCTTACTAAAGATGTTACCTAAATTTAATCTATATTTTGGTGTTCTGTGTTTCATTTCTTATAGTTTTTATTCATCATCTATATTTAATATGTGTTGATTCCCTCTTTTAGGGTTCTTCCAACTCTATATTCATACTCTATATTTATTACTATTGGATTTATTAGTTCCTATAGGTTTTTGTAATTGTAGAACCATGAATCTTGTTTTTTAATTTATTAGTTCCTATAGGTTATTAATAGGTTCCTATAGGTTTTGTAGAATCATAATTTTGGGCTCCAGCGAAACCTTGGCCCGTTATTTCTTTTTGTTTAAACAGCTCCAGGCCTCCAACGAAATTTACTAGGTCAGTGGGTCTAGACTCCAGAGAATTTATGTTGGGCTCTAAGGAGGGGCAATTTAAATTACAGGGGGGGCGAAACCGAAATGGGCATATTTTTTTACTATTTTTGAAAATCCAGGGGGCAGCTGCCCCCCGCTATAGTGGGTCCACCCCTGTCAATGTGGGTTTAATCAGTTAGCGGGTTCAAAATTTTGGATAAATTAAATTTGTTTTCCACAGCTCCAAAAGTGCGTGATTCGTTTAATCAAATAATGATGAAATCAGATGGTAGTGCTGCCCATTGTTGTTAAATGCGGATGCATGGACCACATATGCGTATGCAGTAAAAAACTGCATGAAAATCTTCGTGCAGTCCCATATATACGGTTTTGCATATACAACCACATATGTAGTCCATACTGACTGTATACAGACCGCATTATACCATGCAATCCATACAAATGTTTATTTTAATTAATTAAAAAAAATTTCAAGTTTTGATCAAATATTTATTAATAAATCATGCAACATCACAAAGAATAAATCTCAGAAATTAACATCAAATCAAACAATCATAATAAAAACTAAGATCCGAGTAAGATAAAATTAAACAAGTTCATGCTAAAAGACCTAAGCCTCTAGAGAGAAATCTAGCCTCTCATGCGTGCTTTAACATCCACAAGAAAATGCAAGATAAACATGGTAAAAACTGAAAAAATACGTAAGAGAAAAAATACAACCAATCTCCTAGTTCCTACCCAAGTTCTTCCCTTTTCGCTCAAGCAAAACTTCGACTTCTTTTTTCTCTTCCTTTGAAATTTATCGCAACTTTGATCACTGCCGGAAAGTGGAGCAGAATGACTTCAATTAAGCAATGATGAGCCGTGATTAGCCGTCATTCTTTCAACTGTGGTCTCCTCAACCTTATATAGCATTTTCTGAACTTGGAGATCAAGTCGTATTATTTTTTGCGCCCACTAACTTAGTCATTTTCTGAACTTGAAGATCAAGTCGTTTTATTTTCGGCGCCCAACTAACTTAGTCATTTTCTGAACTTGGGGATCAAGTTGTTATATTTTCGGCACCCACTAAGCCTACTAACTTTCATATTTCTAATTCTGTAATTCTGAACTTGGAGACCAAGTTATTCTAATTTTGGCGCCCACTCAGCCCACTAACTTTCCATATTTAGCAGTTTTTCAGGCTGGTGAGGCCATTGGTGCGGCTGCACAAAATTATACATTCCGAATTTGAATTTGTTTCCTTCATGAAAGTTGTATATCTTTTTATCGTGGTTCTTTCAAGCTTTGATTCACCTAAATTGGAGTTTGTATGACCAAGATATAGCCAAAATATGAACTGTGTGTCGGCAGCACGGGCTGAGTGCGTCCGCACTGGGCTCGGTTTCTCTGTGTTGTGCTCTGAATTTCTGCAATTCAAACGGGCATAGATCATGATCCGTAACTCCGTTTTCAGTGTTCTACCATTTTTCAAAAATTTTGCGAGAAGATCTACAATTTGATTCATTTTCTGTTATTTAAATAGACTTTGGCAGTAACTTAATTCTTGGATGTATTTGACACTAAAATAAACATAAATACAAGAAATTTGGTACAATTTTGAGGTTAAACCCTATCCTACTGTGTATAGAAAATTGGCTTATCAATTAACATTATGAATTTTTATAACAAATATTTAATACAACAATTGTTAGGAGATTTTATGTGATCACCAAATTCTCGTAAAAGTCCGTTTTTAAATATTAGAATTAGATTGTTGATTTCCATTAATCCACTAGAGGCAGTCAGTTCAAAATATTTTTACACACCGCTTGGGACTATATTTAAACTGATTGTTTCATTATAAACATTATTTAAATTGTTTGTTCATGGTGAGTCAAAAGAAAAGGATAATCTAATCAATACTTGTAGAGTTGAATTAACGGTTTCACTATAAAGAAATAGTATATGATTAATTAAAGATATGAAATTTCAAATGGTGGCATTGTTCGATTGTTTGGAAAAATGTCAAATAAATACTTAACTGAAACATATGGAGAATTATATTTTCTAACTTTGATATCCGCCAAAATCTCATAACAATATTGTGTATTATATAAAATAGAAGCGATCTCATAGAAAATCACAGCTTTTTATTAAATAAAAAAAAAATAAAATAAAATAAACAATGATTTTCAAAAAAATTAGAAAATAGTAAAAAATTTCCAAAAAAATATAAAATTTGGTCTCCAAGCACATTACAATATGAGGATCATGTGGAGAGGTTCGGATCGACTATTTAAACTTCAAAAATAGAAATATGAGCAGAAAGTAAAACACCATCTTTACTACCCAAAGCATGATAGCCCATCTCCACACATTATAGTGTAAATAATTAAAATTATCTAAAGTTAATACTTAATACATGCACGTGGAGATGATAATAAATACAATAAATAAAGATGACGATAAAATAGTTCATACAACTAAAAAGTACAATAATAATAAACGGACATGATAATAAATAGCTCATACAATAACTATATTAGATGAGCTTAGTTTTTAAAAATGTGTTATCAATTCAAATGAAAAAGCCATCTAGTTTGAAGTACATTTCAAAACCTTTTTGGCAATATAACAGCAGCCATGAGATTTCGAATTTTTTTGAGCTAGGACCGACTGGTACGGTAATAGAAAAGACGGTAAACGAATATGATTAAATAGTCCATAATTTAAACTAACCGGTATCAGCTGATCCAAATACCCTAGTATCCACCAATTGGTACAAGCACACCACTATCAACCTATACAGTATTTTGCTGAAAAGGTCTACCTAAACATTGCTAATTTCAATTTAGTAACTACATTCAATCGCACCCCAAACTTTCAATATGGAAGCATTGTTTGATTATTTAGAAACTGAAATATTACTTGAGTGCAAAATATGAGATCATGTTCATTATTTTTTATTTCCTCCAATATCTCAAAATAATACAGTAAAATGAAGCATGTACGCCAATCAAATTGTTTGAAATTCCATCTGTAACGTGAAAAATATTATATACACGCACTTGTTTCACCCAGAAAATTAAGACATTAAACACAAAAGAAATGATCTCATATAAAAGTAGCTTTGTGGTGGTTGGCTGTTTTTGTTTGCATGAAATCACCCAATTTTCAAAAAATTGTGCAATACCGTTTTTTGCATGAAACGCTATAAAAGTAGCTTTGTTGTCGTTTTTTGCATGAAATTAGCTCCATACAATGAAAAAAATTATGCAATACCGTGTGACATATTTAGCCAAATCTTGTAATCTACTATCAACATTTTGCAAAACTTGTGATCACAACTTTTTTAACAAACTGACACAAGTTTTTCAGATAATTAATGTTTGTTCAAAATATACCAACCAATATTTTCCCACGATGGGAAAGTGATCCAACAATACTTCAATATAAACTAGGGGTGTAAACGGAGCGGATTCGGAGCGGATAGTGCAAATATACGTATCCGTCTTTCAGTGAACGGATACGGATACAGATAGTAAACGGATATCAAAATTTAAAACCATATCCGCCTTAAACGGATACGGATACGGAGCGGATAATTTACGGATACGGATTCGAATACGAATATAGAACGGATAATTGTCAGATATTGAGTTATATGAACTTTAAGATATAATTAATAATTAATAAAATTTAAATATAAAAATAAATAAATAATTGTAAGTTAATAGAGATATTAATGTTAGAAAGATGAGAGAAGATATTTATTTTATTAATAGTGTGGTGTAGTGGTTTGTACCTTGGTTGCTTAGACTTTCACTTCACATGACATGGGTTCAAATTTTCTTGAAAGCAAAATAATTTAAAACCTCACATGATACGGATACGGATAGTAAACGGATATCAAAATTTAAAACCATATCCGTATCCGTATCCGCATCTTCTATGGGTAATTGATAATTATCCGTATCCATATCCGCGATATCCGTATCCGTTTAAATCCGGATACGGATTATATGCGGATTCGGAGCGGATATCCAGCCGGATATCCGTGTCCGTTTACACCCCTAATATAAACATTAGGAATTGTCAAATTGTAGTCATGTAATTTTTTTTAGTTTTTCCTATCAAAAATATAGCATTTATTATTTAAAAGTGAAAGCTATGGAATCAATGTAGGATCAAACGTTGCACAAAACCCATGCATGCAATTATCAAAAAATATCATTTACTAATTAAAAGTGAAAGCTATGGAATCGGATCAAACATTACACGAAACCCATGCATCAATTACCAATTTTATTTTTTACTATCTTGCTGCGTCTGCATGCAATTTTTTTGGTCCATAACCATTACAGCCAAGCAAACCCAGTATTAAGCTATAATAATCCGAATAAGCCTAAAGCTATTCTAATTGTGCATTAATTAATCCTCAGAGGTGCAATTTCGCCACAGACATTATGCAATTAATCATGAGACTGTGTTACAAAAATAGAGTTTTGGTAGTTGACAAAATTATTTGCAGAAATTGATTTTAACTTTATTTTAGTACCTTTGACTGAAGTACAATACGAGTTTTAGACAAAATCTCTTTAAATCTAAATTCAGCCTACCCTTTTGGCTTCGGCCTTCAGCAAAGACTCTCTCACTCTCTCTCCTCCTATCCAGAATTCAGATCCAGTGCAATACCTGACCTTGTAAAATGAGATAAGAGTCATCCATTTAATATGGCACGAATCTCAAAGCAGGCCCCCACCTTCCAAATAGGCTCCAAACTACGGGGAATACTCACTCTTCCATCCATCCATCGAACAACATTATATATTGGGCTACAACAGTGACATGGAATTTGAATTATTCTTTTACCACATCTTTTCATCAACAGGCCAGTAATTTAGAATAAAACAATCAAAAATATTTAGTAAAGGCAACAGTTATAGTGCAGCATCCATCAACACAACAAAGCAACAACAATGCAAAAGCAAAAGTTAGAAATAACCAGTCAAGAAATAGCAGAATTTAAAGATCAAAGAAGAATTATTACTATGCCTTAGTGGCAGCAATAATATACAGAAATCATCCCAGTACAATCTGATAATTCATGCATTTTTAATGTATTATGGGCATCCTAAAGGTCAAAGTTAACGACAATTGAAATGAAACGGAGTCAAAGAAAATCAGAAAGAACAATGAATACAAGGGAAAAGTTTGTAGCTACAAAAATCAACAGGCAATAAAACATTTAGTATAAAATGCATGGTGGAGACCCTCAGTAAGTATCATAACTTATTTTTCAACACACTATTCTCTGGGGCCCATATAAAAATGTACATAAATCACATGCAACAGACAGCAAGCAGCTACAAGTTTGAGTCTGTATCAGACGGTCCAGATTCAAACTCCAAATTTGAGGTACCTTAGGTGATATGAATTTCTTGCACACATAAACCCTTAACCCAAAACCCTAAAGCCAAAATTGATGTACATTTTTATCGAGCTTCAACAGAGAACATCATTTTAAGATCTCCATTCTTATACTTATTAAACATCATTAGGTCTTCATCACAATAAATACAATGCATTCTAAACAAAAACAAACATTGAAAAGAGCATGTAATAAACAACAGATTATATTGATTGAAAAAAGAAAAAATTTACCAATTCGAAAGCAGCTTGCTGAAATTGATTGAAGAAAGCAGATAAAGCATCAGAGAGATTCCCAATTAGACTATGTCTTCATCCCTTTCTGGAAATTCAAAAAGGAGTACAGAATCCCTGTCTACATTCTCTTCATCACTTGTGTGACCTCATCAAACAAAATCATTTGCAATTTATGAATATTAATTAATAACTTCACAAGATCACAAAGAAAAGCTTCAGTTGTTACTGAAAATTTCTTTATCAAAAGCTTGTTAAAGAAAAAATAACATGAAATATACAAGAGATCAAACAGCGCACCATTAGGCGATAGTGCTACAATAAATTCGAACACAAGAGATGGAGATTTCATGTTCATCAAGGAAAGAAAGAGAAATATGCTAAAGAAGAGATGTAACCTGATATAGAGGCGGGGCGAAAGCACCTTTGTTTAGGGTTTCATGGCGCGCATAGGGTCTGCGGAGATCCCAATCAAAGAAATGGAGAGATGCTCAAGTGATTTTGGGCCTTACGGCCTGTCTAAGCCTAACACGTCATGGCCCCTTAAATCAATAAGAAGCATTTATTTTATAAACGAAAATACTTAGGCCGTGCATTATGCAATACAACAATAGCAAGTTAGCAACCATCAGAGTTAATTCTTTCCCAAAGCAAGTTGAGAAAATCCTTTTTAACTCTTTCATTTATTTTATAATTAAATCTCAATGTGAGCAGACCATTGATCAGTCCCGCAATGAGCGTACCAATTAATAATAATGGCGTTAAGCTGTAAAATATTATTACCTATAGTCTATAGACAATGACAGAGAAAATGAACTCAAAAAATTTCCAATTGAAAAGGAAGGGAAGTTTGGATTGTGATCCCTAACTCAAAATTTCTTTCAAAAAGGTCCCTCTCAAAAATCTAATTTCTTTCTGAGTATATCTCTTCCTATGCATACCCCTCCACCTTGTCCCCAGGGATCTCCACACCCTGCATCAAAAGCCTCAAAGTTGACCATCTCCCATTCTCCTGTTAATTTGCATACATTCATATGTGCGAAGAGATCACAAACCAGTACCGTACTAGTCTTTTTCTCCTTGCCCTTTTATTTTTTTTCTGTGTGCGCGTGCTGTGTTTCTTTTTTTCCGATGAGACTAATTCGCCTACTTAAATTGTATTAACAATAAAAAAAGAGTTACAAGGATTTATGTGGTTTGAGAGGACAAAAAAGTAAAACATAAAACAGAGAAGAGAAAGAGAAAATAACGACATAAAGTTAAAACCACATATCCAGCTTACTAGCATAATATTCCAAAAATCACCACCAAAAATGACATAATTTGACAAAATAAATTAATGCATAAGTAGGCCACACCACTACTTGGTACTTGTTGCACTAGTGAAAACTTTAGCAACTATTATTATCTTTTAAGTTTGTTTGGTGTCTTTGTATAATTTGTTTTCATCAATAAACAAATTAAAAACCCCAGAAAAAATATTTTAAACCAGGACTTAACAACATTTTTTGAATTGAAAGTGTTAAATTTACACTCAAGTGAGTTAAAAATCAATCTTTAAGAACTTATTTGAGAAATGAAAACCCTGCATCACATTTTAATAAGAAATCTAAATTCAAACTATACAAATCTTGATACATGCAAAAGCCAAACATATATTCCCTATTGAAGAGAAGTATGCTACTGAGGGGAAAAATCAGAAAATAAAATGTAGTCAAGCAAAACAGAAAGAAATTCAAGGGAATGTTTGCAGCTTCAAAATCAGCAGGCAATAAATAAAACATTTAGTATAAAATGCATTGTGAAGACCCTCAGTGAGTATCATAACTTATTTTCCAACACACTGTTCTCTGGGGCCCATATAAAAATGTACATGTCTCACTTGCAATGAATTCGTAACTTTTGTCCGTTTACACGACCCGTACCGTATTTGATAAGACGGATACGGGTAAGGTTTCTTTGTTGTTTAGCTTATCGGGTACGGATAAGGGTAAAATATTTTGTTACCTCAGAGGAAATGGGCTCAGCTTCTACAACCTTTTACAGCAGCAGATGTGCGCTCCAACTTGTGTTGTTTCTCTCTCCACACACACACATGCACACACAAGCTGCAAAGGAGGAAGAACAGGAACCAAATTTTTTTTTGTTACCATCATTTAAAATCTGAGGGCATATTTGGAATTTCATTTTTTATAAGGATATAATAAAAATTTCGGTTCACGAAACCCTAAAGCCAAAATTCATATGCATTCTTATCGGACTTCAACAGAGAAAATCATTATCATATCTCCATTCTTATACTTATAAAAAATCATTAGGTCTTCATCACAGTAAATACAATCGAATTTTTAAACCAAAATAAACACTGAAAAGAGCATGCAATAAACAACAGGTAATATAATCTGTATCAACAAGAAAAAAAGGAGAATTTATCATGGGAAGATCAAATAGCAAATTCATATCACCTAAGATATTATAGCAGCTTACAAAGATAGTATTTAAGGGTAAACAAGATACTTGATGAAATAAATAAGAGATGTGCTCCAAAAAGGAAACTCAAGTACAAAACCAAATCAATAATCAGAAAAGAACAAAACCAAATCAAATGCTAGTATTCTCCATAAAAGAAAGTACCAGATTTGCAGGATATTGATTGAAAGAATCACAAAGAGATAATAAACAAAGAATATATATTAGGAAGACCCTCAGTTAATTTGATAGTATTTCAAGTTTTCAACATAAGGTCTCTGGAGCCCAAATTTAAATGTCAATGCCTTCCCGCGCAACATGGTCAACGGCTAATTTTATTTTCCTTTTTTGAGGGGGGAGGCGGCAATGAGGGTTGTAAATAAGAAATTCATATCCTCTACAGTATCTTAATTGAAAAGGTGAATTTCATGCATGCCCCTCAAAAACCTCTAGTTTACATATATTCCCCTCTAAAATTCATATATCATATTTAACCCTCTAAATTTCAAAAATTCACAAATTTACCCAATTTATTGCCTTTTCAATTGTTAAAACTCATTTTAAATTTATAACGTACCCATTTTACCCAGAGAGAGATGGCATATGAGTATTTAGAGTAGAACTAGGGTGTTCTTAAGCTCACCAGGCTTTTAACGGAGTAGTTTTGGCTTCATGCAGCGAACCACTGACATTCTTATCGGTCTCCAACAGAGAACTACTTTTTCAGATCTCTGTTCTTATCCTCGTTACAGCATCATTGGGCCTTCATAACCACAAGTAAAAATGTGTTTTTACCAAGAAACAAAAAAGAAAAACCTCAGAAAAATTTGTGTACCAAGCTTTAACAACATTTTTTTAATTGAAAGTGTTAAATTACACTCAAATGATTTAAAAATCAATCTCTAAAAACTTATTACATAAATGAAAACCCTACATCACATTTTAATAAGAAAAGTAAAGTCAAAAACTTCACAAATCTTGATACATGCAAAAGCCAGACTTCATTCAAGTTATGTTAGGCCGTAAAATGTAAAGTAAAATTTCAAAAATAGCTTCTTAAAAATTCTAATGAAAAATAGCATCAGAGTGAATCCCATATATACCAAGTCGTCATTCTTTCTTAAAATTCAAAAAGGAGTGCACATTTTATCCACATTTTCCTATTCACTTAAACCTCACTAAAATGGGATCCAAGGATTATTAGCTATATTTTAAGAGTACCTGTTCAATAAACTTTACAAGACAAGGAGAAAAGATACCCTGTAAAAGGTAAAAAAATAAAAAGTGCAGACACACAAACATCAAAATTCTAAGGAGATGTATGTTACTGAGTGGAAACACCAGAAAAATAAACGAAATTTTGGCCTTCAGAATGTTCATAGATGTGTTTATACTACTTCTTCAACATGCCAAAATCACTGGAGCCCAAATATATAACGTGTAAATCGACCGTGTCAGGAAAAAAAAAAATCAAGAGTGGTAACCCCACACATGGCGAATTCGCATCCTCTGAGGTAACAGCATATTTATGTTCAGATCCAGACCATTCGATTAGAATCCGCACAAATATTAATGGAGCCCCGTGATATAAATTCGGGGAAATTACATATCACCTAAGGTAACACAAATTTTGAGTTTAGATTCCGGACCGTCCGATCTGCTTTGGCACGGAATTTGATTTACAAATACTTAAAGAGTAGGGTTCAAATGCCTCATATCTTTCATGCCTCATCTTTTTTTATGTTATGAATATCGGTAGCAATTACAAATCTCTCTCTCTCTCTCCTCCTATCCAGAATTCAGATCCAGTGCAATACCTGACTGTGTAAAATGAGATATTAGTCGTCCATTTTAATATGGCATTCATCTCACAGCAGACCCCCACATTCCAAATAGGCTCCGAACTACAGGGAATACTCACTCTTCTATCCATCCATCGAAAAACATTATATATTGGGCTACAACAGTGACATGGATTTTGAATTTATTCTTTTACAACATCTTTTCATCATCAGGCCAGTAATTTAGAATAAAATAATAACAATATTTAGTAAAGGCAACAGTTGTAGTGCAGCATCAAGTCATCAACACAACAAAGCAACAGCAATGCAAAAGTAAAAGTTAGAAATAAGCAGTCAAGAAATAGCAGTATTTGAAGATCAAAGAAGAATTATTACTGTGCCTTAGTGGCAGCAATAATATAGAGAAATCATCACAGTACAATCTGATAATTCATGCATTTTTAATGCATTATTGGCATCCTAAAGATCAAATTTAGCAAAAATTGAAATGAAATGGAGTCAAAGAAAAACAGAAAGAAATACAGTGAATACAAGGGAAAAGTTTGTAGCTACAAAAAACAGCAGGCAATAAAACATGAAGTATAAAATGCATTGTGGAGGCAATAAAACATGAAGTATAAAATGCATTGTGGTGAGTGGAGACCCTCAGTAAGTATCATAACTTATTTTTCAACACACTGTTCTCTGGGGCCCATATAAAAATGTACATCTCACTTGCAACGAATTCATATCACCTAAGATATCTCAAATTTTGAGTTTAAATCCAGACTGTTCGGACTACACATGCAACTAGGGGTGTCAATGACACACTTTTGTCAGTTTACCGGACCCATACTGTATTTGATAAGACAGATATGGGTAAGGTTTTTATTGTTTAGCTTATCGGGTACGGGTAAGGCTATGAAAATGCTTCCACCGACCCGTTTTGTACCCGTTGACACCCCCACATGCAACAGGATCCATATCCACCCAGGTACGTGACTCAAGCAAATTGAAACAGACGGCCCAGATTTACTCTCAGCTGGTGCCTATTCAGGATAGCGCAGGGGCCAGTATTATTTGTGCTTTGAGATTCGTGCCAAGTTAAAAGAACAATCCTGGACTGTCCATTTGAATTGTCCTCAGTCAGGTAACCTGAGGGATGTGAATTCCATGCAACAGGCAGCAAGAAATATCTGTTACCTCAGAGGATATGGACTCAGCTTCAACACTTTTATGGCAGCAGATGTGCACTCTAACTTGTGTTGTTTCTTTCTCCACACACACACGCATGCACACACAAGCGGCAGAGGAACAGGAACAGGAACCGAATTTTTTTTGTTACCATATTTTAAAATCTGAGGGCATATTTGGAATTTCATTTTTTTTAGGATATGAATAAAAATTTTGGTTCAGGAAACCTTAACCTGAAACCCTAAAGCCAAAATTCATATGCTTTCTTATCGGACTTCAACAGAGAACATCATTATCAGATCTCCATTCTTATACTTATAAAACATCATTAGGTCTTCATCACAGTAAATACAATGCATTTTATACCAAAAAGAGCATGCAATAAACAACAGGTTATATAATGCTGTATCAACAAGAAAAAAAAAAAGGAGAATTTATCATGGGAAGATCAAATAGCAAATTCAAATGCGGCTTGTGGGAATTGATTAAAGAAAACAGATAAAGCATCAGAGAGATTCCCAATTAGACCAAGTCTTCATCCATTTTTGGAACTTCAAAAAGGAGTACAGATTCCCTGTCGACATTCTTGTCATCACTTGCACGACCTTAAAACAAAATCCCTTAAACTTCATGGAAATTAAATAAGTGAATTCACAACATCACAATAGAAAAGCTTCAGCTTTTACTGAAATATTCCAAGGAAATAAGTTCGTAGACGCCAAACTCTTTATCAAAAGCTCGTTAAAGAAAAAAGAGCATGAAATAAACAATATATCAAACAGAGAACTATTAAGCGATGGCGTGCAACAAAATCGTACACAGGAGATAATGATTTCATTTTCATCAAGGAAAGAAAGAGAATTGTACCTGAGACAGGAGCCGGGGGAGAGCCCCTTTGTTCTAGGGTTTCTCTGCGCCAGCACATGGGGTCTGCTGACATGAATTCAATTGAAACGGACGCTCCAGGATACTTCTTTTAACTTAGCACGAATCTCAAAGCACCATTAATACTGCCCCCTTCGCTATCCCGAATAGGCACCTGCGGAGAGTAAATCTGGTCCGTCCGTTTCAATTTGATTGAATCAGGTACCTGAGAGGATAAAGAAATGGAGATGGGCTCGACTGGTTTCTTTTTCGGGCGTTACGGCCTGCCTAGGGCTAACTCGCCACGGCCTCTCAAATCAATAAGAAGCATTTATTTTGTTTTATAAAAGAAAAGCCTTAGGTCAGAGTGTCAGACATTATAGTCGATTGTGCAGAAGAGATTTGAACGGTCCGGGTTTCTACGTATCAAGAGTAGAACTAGGGTGAGCTGTGCTCACCAAGTCTTTTGGTGAGCACACTTTCAAAAACCGTATTTATAAAGTTTAAATAGTCGATTCGAACCTTCTAACGTGTTCTTCATATTAAAATGTGCTTGGAGACCAAATTTTACATTTTTTGGAAATTTTTTACTATTTTTTCCGAGCCCTTGAAAAATCAGTGTTTTTTGAATTTTTTTTTATTTAATTAAAAGCTGTGATTTTCAAGGGCTCGGAAAAAATAGTAAAAAATTTCAAAAAAATGTAAAATTTGGTCTCCAAGCACATTTTAATATGAAGAACACGTTGGAAGGTTCGAATCGACTATTTGAACTTTATAAATGCGGTTTTTGGAGGTGTGCTCACCAAAAGGCTTGGTGAGCACAGCTCACCCTAGTTCTACTCACATATCAACTCAGAGTTTGAGATATCTCAGGGGATGCGAATTCTTTGGGCCGGACAGGTTCCTTTTCTTTCTTTGAGAACCCAAAGTACACTGCTTACGAAACTTTATGTTTATCTTTTATGCTAGTACCGAAATCTTTATTAATACCCTCCAAAAAAAAAAAAAATAGCAAATCTACCATCTGCATTGAAATTTTTTCTAAAATAACCTAATCGCTCCACGTTTGAGCAGTTTGCTATTTTTTTTAATTTTTTTTTTACAAATGTATAGATGACCGCCTCACGTTTGGGCGATTTGCTATTTTTTTTTTTTTACAGATGTATAGCTAACCGCCCCACAGTGAGGCAGTTTGCTATAAATTCTTTTTTTTTAGAGATGTTTAGTGTGTATAGAATTTGTCAACTTTTTTTAGAGATATTTAGTGGAACATTTGTCAATTTTACGTCTTCAATTGGTGCATGGCGGCTATTCAGGTATTTGCATAATCACCGTTGGATCTATGTTGGATCCAATAAGGTGTGTCAATTGAATATTGCGCGGATCCAGGTAATATATAGTTTTGTTAGATTGATCCAAGTTAAATTTGTGTTTATGTGTTAGTCGTTGAATTACAAATTGTGAGAAATTATTTTTTAATTGAAGTATCATTTGATTTTGGATTATTTCTGGTGAAGCAATTTGTTCAAATATCCCTTTTGGATTTGTTTTGAGTGTTGTTCATTGGGAGGTGGTACTTTATGTTTCGGGCTATCTTTGCTTGTAATATGTGCCTGAAAGATATAAGCTGTTTAGAAAAATAATTTCTTGTGAAAAATTGTCTATATGTAAGATAATATTTTATCTAATATTTACAGTACTGTATAGTCTCATCTCAAGTGAGTGCTCTTCTGATATTGTTAATTAGCTGAGTACTAATGTTTTATCTAATATTTATAGTAGTTTTGTAGTCATACTCTTTATAAAAAGTATATATGATGCTCCAGCATGGTATTCGGCTTATTATGTCTTGATGTGTCCATTATTTACGAGACCTATAAGGCTATAATAAGTTGAGATTGCAAATTAGAATGCTTCTTCGAAGTAATTTAATGTGACAGGATCTTGTGAGGCACCGCACATTCCATCACAAAATCTGATCGATGTAACAGCACAGAATCTGATCCTTGCAAAGGATCAGACGATCATTATCTGCAAAAATAATGATAGTCTTTGCAAAAATAAAACTTGATTATCTAAACTAATGTAACAGAGTTTTAAATTAAAACAAATGCAAAAAAGAATGTAAAACTTTAAAATTAGAAAGGGGGTTTAGAAAAACCGAATTTGGAGAAGTTAGATCGAGTGGCCGTCGGATACAGACCTGGTACGGTCCGTATTAGGGCAGAGGCGCGGAGAAGGAATGAGGCGGCGACTTCAATGAATGGAGGCGTAGGTGTAGCGGCGATGGCGATCGGCGGCAAGGAAGGGGAACTTGATTTCGGGCAAAAGGGGAAGAGGAGAAGGAGAAGAGATGGAGGGAAAGATAGTAGAGGGAAGGAAAGAGGAAGAGGTTTAGGGATTAAAACAAAATAGGGGTTAACGGTTATGAGACGTGATTCGCGCGGGATTTCAAACGTCTCTTCTTAACGGGTTCGCATCTCCCGGATCAACTCTTATTACGGACCGTATCAGCCAATACGGTCCGTATTGGGTCCGTTATGCTTACCCAATAACCGTTAAGTTTTAACTCCTTTGAATACGGCCGTATCAGCCAATACGGGCCGTATTCACCACTTATTTCCTGTCTTCTTACTCTATTGCCCCCGTATCCATTGGTAAGATCCGTATCAGCCAATACAGGTCGTACCAGAGAGTATTTTTCATCTTTCGAGATGTCTTTTAATCAAGCCTTTTCTCCAGTATGCCTACCTGATCATAGGAAAAGGTGGGTATGAGTTGTTTCTTTGTTTAAGTCCTAATTAAACTGAAAATAAATAATTATACGGAAATATAAATGTGGCCTTGGGTTGCCTCCCAAGAAACGCTTGTTTAAAGTCGTTAGCTTGACTTTGCGTCGCATCAGTTTCTTCCAGATACCCTCCCGTCAATGCAAGCGGGTTGCTTGTCGGGTGGTTCGCCTTCAGCGTCTTTTTTGGTTTCATCATCACTGCCCTTCTCGAAGAAGTCGGTTGGTGTTTGAGGTCCAGGGTCGAACGCCAGGCTCACACCGAGCACTACTTCAACCTCGTCTAATCTTTGAGAAATTGCATCGAGTTCTTCGCGTAGGTTTTTGATTAATGCAAGGGCTAAGAGAGAATAATTCCTGTTGTTTGCGATATTAGGGCTCTTGTTCAAATCATCGGTTTGTGTTGTCACGGAGGTTTGATGGATCTGACCGTTATCTTGTACAATGAACAGTCTCTTCTTTTCTGCTTCGTGCATCATTTCTTCGATGTCTTCAAACTCATCCATTCGCAATTCATCATTGCCATACTCATCCGCTGTTTCCAAATTGTAGACAAGATTTATGTCAGGTGGGACTTTGGCATCATTCATGTTGAAGATCATCTTGTTCTCGCCAACATTGAGTGAAATCTTCCCATTCCTAACATCAATCATTGCCCCACATGTGGCGAGGAATGGCCTTCCAAGGATGATTGGAATCTGCTCATCTTCTTCCATATCAACTACCACAAAATCTGCTGGTATCCAGAATTTACCGACTTTGATTAGGATATCAAGCAACATTCCTTCAGAATATCGAATTGATCGGTCAGCTAGTTGTAATGAGATCCGTATTGGTGATAGGTCTCCACATTTCAATTTGTCAAATACTACCTTAGGCATCAGACTCACACTTGCTCCCAGATCACATAAAGCTCTCTTAAAATCGGTCGTGCCAATGGTACATGGTATCGAGAAACTTCCCGGATCTTTCAATTTTGTCAGTAATTTACTTTGCACGAGCGCACTGCATTCCAGAATGAGCGAAACTGTCGAGAATTCTTGGAGTCTACTTCGGTTCGAAAGAATCTCCTTCAGAAATTTAACATACGAGGGTATGCTTGGAATTGCTTCAGTGAAGGTGATTGTGACTTGTAATTGCTTGAGTGTCTCCATGAATCTCGCAAATTGCTGCTCCATCTTCTGTTTGGCAGGCCTTGGAGGGAATGGCAGAGGTGGCTTGTAGGGTGGTGGTGAAATGTATTCAGGTTCGGGTTGTCGTTCGTCTCCACCTACGGTGTCATTCTGCTCCTCAATAAGATCTGTCTGCAGTTCGAATACGGGCGGCTCCGGTAGTTGCGGCTCGTATTCTTCGAAATGCGATGGTTCTGCATGCATCTCATCAGAAGTTTGATCGGGCATGGGAGGTCCCTTGTAAGCTGTACCGCTCCTTAATGTTATGCATTTGCAAGTCTCTCTCGGGTTTTCTTCCGGTTGGCCCGGAAATTTGCCTTTTCCACGTGTAATACTCGAGAGTTCTTTTGCCATCTTAGAGACATTGTCTTCTAAGTCTTTGTTGCGGTTTGTTTAGGATTCGATTTTTTGTACGATTTCGGCATTAGCCTTATCTTGCTTCTCTAGGAATCTCTCCATTAAAGATGTGATGTCAGGTTGCTGTGGTTGATTATATTGCCTTGGTTGGTAATTCAGTTGGAGATTGTTGTATCTCTGTTGATAATTGGGTTGTGGTTGGTAGTTCTGTTGGGGTGCAGCAGGCCTTTGATTGTTTGCGTATGAGAGATTTGGATGGTTTCGGTTGTTCGGATGGTATGTATTGTAGGCGGGCTGAGGTCGAAAGCCGTTATCGATCGCGTTTGCTTGCTCTACTTCTTCCTCAGTTTCCGTCACATTCATACATTCGGTCATCTCATGCGCTTCTCCATAATAGCCACATGCTGTTGCGGCATTGACTGCTGCTACCGTTCGCTGCTTGGTCTGCTTGTTGAGTGCCATTTGCAAAACATCAATCTTTGCGCTCAGCATGGATATATCATCTACTCGGTGCATGCCAGGTGTTGGAGTTGGTTTCTTTCGCTCAGGGATCCAGTAGTGTTGGTTGATTGCAATCTCTTAAATTAGGTTGTAAGCCTCGTCAGGTTCCTTAATAATGATTGCTCCTCCTGCGGAAGCATCAATAGACAACCTATCGGTAGGGTTTAGACCATTATAAAAAGTTTGGACAATCAGCCATCTTTCTGGACCATGATGTGGACAACACCTTAACATATCCTTATATCTATCCCATGCTTCACACAATGTTTCACCCTTTGTTCAAAATTAGTAATTGCATTTCTAAACCTCGAAGTTTTGGATGGTGGAAAATATTTTGCAATAAACACATTAAACAATTGGTCCCAAGTTTGAATGGAATTGGCCGGTAGGGAAAACAACCATGCTCTTGCTTTATCTTTTAATGAGAATTGAAATAGCCTTAGCCTGATTGCTTCATCGGTAACTCCGTTGATCTTTATCGTCTCGCATATCCCTAAGAAGATTGACAAATGAAGATGTGGATCTTCATGTGGAAATTCTCCAAATTGCTGTTGCGAAACCATATTTATGAGAGCAGGTTTGATCTCAAAATTACGGTTCGTAACAGTTGGTGGGTTTATGCTAGAATTAGGATCATTCGCGCGCGGTACGCAATAGTCTCGTAGAAGTTTGGGTCTTGCTGCATCGTGAACTCCATGATCACCATTGTTTTGTCTTCCATTGTTAATCGGTTCGTTCGGTGGGATATTCATGTTGATCGAATCTGAGTCTTCTTCGCTTTCAGAATTACTCGATGAAGAACTATGATTGGTTCTTATCAGCGATATGGAAGCGAATTGTCCTCTCCTACTAGCAATCCTCTCGGATCTTTGTACGGATGATTCGGCCAGCGTGTAGCGTCATAAAAAGAAAAGAAAATCTAAAAATTAAACTAAAAACTGAAAAATGAAAGAAAATAAAATGAAAAACGAAATTGAAAATAAAAGAAAAATAAAAATGCAGAAAATAAAAAGAAATCTAGGCGTTTCTAATTAATTGGATTCAATGGTCAAAGCAAGGACGTCTTACGAGGCCTTGAACAATGAACCGTTATTCCCCGGCAACGGCGCCAAAAAGCTTGATCACTCAAAAGAGAGCAATATTTATTTTAATATTTATAAACTCGTAAATGCTATCGGTTCGGACTGCAAGCGCACAATTCTATCGAGTAGTATATTCGAGGTCGATCCACAGGGAATATTGGTTCAATGCTTTGAGCGATCGAATCACAATCTTTCGAAAGGCTAGCCGAAATCTGTAAATTGAGAGATGTTGATGTGATCAATGTAAATTAGAAAGCAATTAAAAGTAATTAAAATAAAGATAGAGATGAGAATTCTTAGGGTTTCGGCACACCATTGCTACTCAATCCGCTTTGACAATATATTCCTGTTGCGTCTGATTTCCTGCTGTTGTTTAATGAAAGACACCACATAGGTCATTGCGATTTATGTTACGCAAGAATGACAGATCTTTCACCGAGATTCTACATAGGACACTGCGATTTTCCTTACGCAAATATCTGATCTCTCAAATACCCCAAATTACTACATAGATCACTGCTAATTTTTATTATTTTTTGAATTTTTTTACTATTTTTTATGATTTATGACAAAATCGGCGTAATTTTGCGTAGTTTACCATAATTTACCGTCTTTCATTATAATCAGCGAAATTAGTGTAATTTCGCGTAATTGAACATAATTGAACATAATTTAGCGTAATTTAATGTAATATAGTGTAATTCAACATAATTTCAAGTAATATAGTGTATTTTAGTATAAATATGCTAATTATAAAAAGAAGTAATCTAACAAATAACTTAAACAAAAAATTCGAATTTTCAGTGTTAGATTTCATTATCTTGCTCTTCATAGTGTCTCTAAAAAAAATAAAATAAAAATAAAGAAATCGGTCATTTTCTGGCTGGTCTCTGGAGAGGAGGAATCTGGCCAGAAAATGGCCGGTTTGGAGATTTTTCGAAAATTTCAGGGATTCTGAGTATATTTATTAATTTGTAATTTACTTTGGATATTAATAAAAATGTCGGCAAGTCAGACCTGACAACTGGATCCAGTAATTTTCATAAATTAAAATTAAATTAAACTGACCTAAAATCAAGGATCCGACTCCGCTGCTCGCCAAATAGGCGAGCAGGCCCTGCTTTTCAAAATCAGGCCGTTGAATTTTTTTCATGCACGGATCTCAACACAGATGAACGGTTCGATTTTGAAAAGCAGGGCCTGCTCGCCTATTTGGCGAGCAGCGGAGTTGGTTCCTAAAATCAATCCAATCCAGAATGGCTCAAAATTAGATCAGAAGTCCAATGATTTAAAACTCGGTCCAACCCAAACCTAAAGAATTGAGACATTAAATGGTTTGACTCTTTATCTTATCTATATGTAAAAAAAGAAATGAGTGAGTCTATGGTACTATACATATTACGGGTTAGTCCGTAATACATATTAATATTTTTATTTTTAAAATTCTAACAGTCGATCCGAACCGTTCAACATGATTTTCATATGAATATGTACTTGCAGACTGAATTTTACTATTTTTTAGGATAGGTAGAAAATCACTTGATATGAAAAATTATGGACCGTCCATAAACAGTGATTTTCTACATATCTCTAAAAATAGTAAAAAAATTCTAAAAAATATAAAATTAGGTCTACAAGTAAATATTCATATGAAATCATGTTGAACGTTCGGATCGACTGTTAGAATTTTAAAATGAAAATATTAATATGTATACGGACTAACCCGTATAATGAGTACCATAGACTCACTCATTTCTTTTTTCATATAGATAAGATAAAGAGTCAAACCATTTAATGTCTCAATTCTTAGGTTTGGGTTGGACCGAGTTTTAAATCATGGACTTCTGATCTAATTTTGAGCCATTCTGGATTGGATTGATTTTAGGAACCAACTCCGCTGCTCGCCAAATAGGCGAGCAGGCCCTGCTTTTCAAAATCGAACCGTTCATCTGTGTTGAGATCCGTGCATGAAAAAAATTCAACGGCCTGATTTTGAAAAGCAGGCCTGCTCGCCTATTTGGCGAGCAGCGGAGTCGGATCCTTGATTTTAGGTCAGTTTAATTTAATTTTAATTTATGAAAATTACTGGATCCAGTTGTCAGGTCTGACTTGCCGACATTTTTATTAATATCCAAAGTAAATTACAAATTAAAAATATACTCAGATCCCTAAAATTTTCGAAAAATCTCCAAGCTGGCCATTTTCTGGCCAGTTTCCTCCTCTCCAGAAACCGGCCAGAAAATGACCGGTTTCTTTATTTTTTTTTTTTTAGAGCACGATGAAACGCAAGATAATGAAATCTAACACTGAAAATTCGAATTTTTTGTTTAAGTTTTGTTAGATTACTTCTTTTTATAATTAGCATATTTATACTAAAATACACTATATTACTTGAAATTATGTTGAATTACACTATATTACATTAAATTACGCTAAATTATGTTTAATTATGTTCAATTACGCGAAATTACACTAATTTCGCTAATTAATGAAAGACGGTAAATTATGGTAAACTACGCAAAATTACGCCGATTTTGTCATAAATCATAAAAAATAGTAAAAAAATTCAAAAAATAATAAAAATTAGCAGTGATCTATGTAGTAATTTGGGGTATTTGAGAGATCAGATATTTGCGTAAGGAAAATCGCAGTGTCCTATGTAGAATCTCGGTGAAAGATCTGTCATTCTTGCGTAACATAAATCGCAATGACCCTGTGGTGTCTTTCATTAAACAACAACAGAAAATCAGACGCAACAGGAATATATTGTCAAAGCGGATTGAGTAGCAACGGTGTGCCGAAACCCTAAGAATTCTCATCTCTATCTTTATTTTAATTACTTTTAATTGCTTCCTAATTTACATTGATCACATCAACATCTCTCAATTTACAGATTTCGTCTAGCCTTTCGAAAGATTGTGATTCGATCGCTCAAAGCATTGAACCAATATTCCCTTTGGATCAACCTCGAATATACTACTCGATAGAATTGTGCGCTTACAGTCCGAACCGATAGCATTTACGAGTTTATAATATTAAAATAAACATTGCTCTCTTTTGAGTGATCAAGCTTTTTGGCGCCGTTGCCGGGGAATAACGGTTCATTGTGCAAGGCCTCGCAAGACGTCCTTGCTTTGACCATTGAATCCAATTAACTAGAAACGCCTAGATTTCTTTTTATTTTCAGCATTTTTATTTTTCTTTTATTTTCAATTTCGTTTTTCATTTTATTTTCTTTCATTTTTTAGTTTTTAGTTTGATTTTCAGATTTTCTTTTCTTTTTAGGACGCTACACGCTGGCCGAATCATCCGTACAAAGATCCGAGAGGATTGCTAGTAGGAGAGGACAATTCGCTTCCATATCGCCGATAAGAACCAATCATAGTTCTTCATCGAGTAATTCTGAAAGCGAAGAACACTCAGATTCGATCAACATGAATATCCACCGAACGAACCGATTAACAATGGAAGACAAAACAATGGTGATCATGGAGTTCACGATGCAGCAAGACCCAAACTTCTACGACTATTGCGTACCGCGCGCGAATGATCCTAATTCTAGCATAAACCCACCAACTGTTACGAACCGTAATTTTGAGATCAAACCTACTCTCATAAATATGGTTTCGCAACAGCAATTTGGAGAATTTCCACATGAAGATCCACATCTTCATTTGTCAATCTTCTAGGGATATGCGAGACGATAAAGATCAACGGAGTTACCGATGAAGCAATCAGGCTAAGGCTATTTCAATTCTCATTAAAAGATAAAGCAAGAGCATGGTTGTTTTCCCTACTGGCCAATTCCATTCAAACTTGGGACCAATTGTTTAATGTGTTTATTGCAAAATATTTTCCACCATCCAAAACTTCGAGGTTTAGAAATGCAATTACTAATTTTGAACAAAGGGATGGTGAAACATTGTGTGAAGCATGGGATAGATATAAGATATGTTAAGGTGTTGTCCACATCACGGTCTAGAAAGATGGCTGATTGTCCAAACTTTTTATAATGGTCTAAACCTTACCGATAGGTTGTCTATTGATGCTTCCGCAGGAGGAGCAATCATTATTAAGGAACCTGACGAGGCTTACAACCTAATTTAAGAGATTGCAATCAACCAACACTACTGGATCCCTGAGCGAAAGAAACCAACTCCAACACCTGGCATGCACCGAGTAGATGATATATCCATGCTGAGCGCAAAGATTGATGTTTTGCAAATGGCACTCAACAAGCAGACCAAGCAGCGAACGGTAGCAGCAGTCAATGCCGCAACAGCATGTGGCTATTATGGAGAAGCGCATGAGATGACCGAATGTATGAATGTGACGGAAACTGAGGAAGAAGTAGAGCAAGCAAACGCGATCGATAACAGCTTTCGACCTCAGCGCCTACAATACATACCATCCGAACAACCGAAACCATCCAAATCTCTCATACGCAAACAATCAAAGGCCTGCTGCACCCCAACAGAACTACCAACCACAACCCAATTATCAACAGAGATACAACAATCTCCAACTGAATTACCAACCAAGGCAATACAATCAACCACAGCAACCTGACATCACATCTTTAATGGAGAGATCCCTAGAGAAGCAAGATAAGGCTAATGCTGAAATCGCACAAAAAATCGAATCCTTAACAAACCGCAACAAAGACTTAGAAGACAATGTCTCTAAGATGGCAAAAGAACTCTCGAGTATTACACGTGGAAAAGGCAAATTTCCGGGCCAACCGGAAGAAAACCCGAGAGAGATTTGCAAATGCATAACATTAAGGAGCGGTACAGCTTACAAGGACCTCCCATGTCCGATCAAACTTCCGATGATGCATGCAGAACCATTGCATTTTGAAGAATACGAGCCGCAACCACCGGAGCCGCCCGTATTCGAACTGCAGACAGATCTTATTGAGGAGCAGAATGACACCGTAGGTGGAGCGAACGACAACCCGAACCTGAATACATTTCACCACCCCCTACAAGCCACCTCTGCCATTCCCTCCAAGGCCTGCCAAACAGAAGATGGAGCAGCAATTTGCGAGATTCATGGAGACACTCAAGCAATTACAAGTCACACTTCCCTTCACTGAAGCAATTGCAAGCATACCCTCGTATGTTAAATTTCTGAAGGAGATTCTTTTCGAACCGAAGTAGACCTCCAAGAATTCTCGACAGTTTCGCTCATTCTGGGAATGCAGTGCGCTCGTGCAAAGTAAATTACTGACAAAATTGAAAGATCCGGGAAGTTTCTCGATACCATGGACCATTGCACGACCGATTTTAAGAGAGCTTTTATGTGATCTGGGAGCAAGTGTGAGTCTGATGCCTAAGGTAGTATTTGACAAATTGAAATGTGGAGACCTATCACCAACGCGGATCTCATTACAACTAGCTGACCGTCCATTCGATATTCTGAAGGAATGTTTGCTTGATATCCTAATCAAAGTCGGTAAATCTGGATACCAGCAGATTTTGTGGTAGTTGATATGGAAGAAGATGAGCAGATTCCGATCATCCTTGGAAGCCATTCCTCGCCACATGTGGGGCAATGATTGATGTTAGAATTGGAAGATTTCATTCAATGTTGGCGAGAACAGATGATCTTCAACATGAATGATGCCAAAGTCCCACCTGACATACATCTTGTCTACAATTTGGAAACAGCGGATGAGTATGGCAATGATGAATTGCGAATGGATGAGTTTGAAGACATCGAAGAAATGATGCACGAAGCAGAAAAGAAGAGACTGTTCATTGTACAAGATAACGGTCAGATCCATCAACCTCCGTGACAACACAAACCGATGATTTGAACAAGAGCCCTAATATCGCAAACAACAGGAATTATCTCTCTTAGCCCTTGCATTAATCAAAAACCTACGCGAAGAACTCGATGCAATCTCTCAAAGATTAGACGAGGTTGAAGTAGTGCTCGGTGTGAGCCTGGCGTTCGACCCTGGACCTCAAACCCAACCGACTTCTTCGAGAAGGGCAGTGAAGATGAGACCACAAAAGACGCTGAAGGCGAACCACCCGACAAGCAACCCGCTTGCATTGGCGGAGGATATCTGGAAAAACTGATGCGACGTAAAGTCAAGCTAACGACTTTAAACAAGCGCTTCTTGGGAGGCAACCCAAGGCCACATTTATATTTCCGTATAATTATTTATTTCAGTTTAATTAGGACTTAAACAAAGAAACAACTCATACCCACATTTTCCTATGATCAGGTAGGCATACTGGAGGAAATGCTTGATTAAAAGACATCTCGGAAGATGGAAAATACTCTCTGGTACGACCTGTATTGGTTGATACGGATCTTACCAATGGATACGGGGGCAATAGAGTAAGAAGACAGAAATAAGTGGTGAATACGGCCCGTATTGGCTGATACGGCCGTATTCAAAGGAGTTAAAACTTAACGGTTATTGGGTAAGCATAACGGACCCAATACGGATCGTATTGGCTGATACGGTCCGTAATAAGAGTTGATCCGGGAGATGCGAACCCGTTAAGAAGAGACGTTTGAAATCCCGCGCGAATCACGTCTCATAACCGTTACCCTATTTCGTTTCCCTAAACCTCTTCCTCTTTCCTTCCCTCTACTCTCTTTCCCTCTATCTCTTCTCCTTCTCCTCTTCCCCTTTTGCCCGAAATCAAGTTCCCCTTCCTTGCCGCCGATCGCCATCACCGCTACACCTGCGCCTCCACTCATTGAAGCCGCCGCCTCATTCCTTCTCCGTGCCCCTGCCCTAATACGGACCGTACTGGGTCCGTATTCGACGGCCACTCGATCTAACTTCTCCAAATTCGGTTTTTCTAAACCCCCTTTCTAATTTTAAAGTTTTACATTCTTTTTTGCATTTGTTTTAATTTAAAACTCTGTTACATTAGTTTAGATAATCAATTTTATTTTTGCAAACTATCATTATTTTTGCAGATAATGATCGTCTGATCCTTTGCAAGGATCAGATTCTGTGCTGTTACATCGATCAGATTTTGTGATGGAATGTGCGGCGCCTCACATGATCCTGTCACATTAAATTACTTCGAAGAAGCATTCTAATTTGCAATCTCAACTTATTATAGCCTTATAGGTCTCGTAAATAATGGACACATCAAGACATAATAAGCCGAATACCATACGGAGCATCATATATACTTTTTATAAAGAGTATGACTACAAACTACTATAATATTAGATAAAACATTAGTACTCAGCTAATTAACAATATCAGAAGAGCACTCACTTGAGATGAGACTATACAGTACTGTAAATATTAGATAAAATATTATCTTACATATAGACAATTTTTCACAAGAAATTATTTTTCTAAACAGCTTATATCTTTCAGGCACATATACAAGCAAAGATAGCCCAAACATAAAGTACCACCTCCAATGAACAACACTCAAAACAAATCCAAAAGGGATATTTGAACAAATTGCTTCACCAGAAATAATCCAAAATCAAATGATACTTCAATTAAAAAATAATTTCTCACAATTTGTAATTCAACGACTAACACATAAACACAAATTTAACTTGGATCAATCTAACAAAACTATATATTACCTGGATCCGCGCAATATTAATTGACACACCTTATTGGATCCAACATAGATCCAACGGTGATTATGCAAATACCTGAATAGCCGCCATGCACCAATTGAAGACGTAAAATTGACAAATGTTCCACTAATATCTCTAAAAAAAGTTGACAAATTCTATACACACTAAACACTCTAAAAAAAAATTTATAGCAACTGCCTCACTGTGGGGCGGTTAGCTATACATCTGTAAAAAAAAAAAAATAGCAAATCACCCAAACGTGAGGCGTCACTATACATTTGTAAAAAAAAATTAAAAAAATAGCA
>JAJGRW010000532.1:0-98196 GCA_025461045.1 Carex parvula | reverse complement strand
TCTTCACTAACTTCCCCTTTGGATTTTGCGATTAACTATATGAATTAGTACAAGTGCTAGCGATGGGTACTAAAGGAAATGACTTTGTATGCCGTGAAGATATTTGTAATTTTTTTGTATGGATTTTATTTACATTATTTAATTAATTTCTCAAAATAATCAGATGGATGATCAATTTGTTCTTTGCAAAAGAAAACAAGAGATGGACTATTTGTATTTTGCATCTTTTTCCCAAGTAGTACTGAAAAGAATAAGAAAACATTTCATACTTGAATTTTTTTAAAAAAATGGGTAGCTGGTCAAGGTCAAGGCTCAAAAATCGATATTCCAAACAAAACAACAGTATCTAATTTAAGTGCTGTTTTTGCCTTTCATACGTTATAATACGAGCATTAGCTTTTTCAATGCTCAGCTCAGAGCCTCAGACTGCTCAGTTGATCGATAATGCCAAAGTATCCCTGCGGTACTGCGAATTCATATCACCTAAAGGTAACATAATATTTGAATTTTGAACCGTTCGATCTAAACTGTGTGATAGTAAGAACCATCCAAATGTGAAGGCGCGTAGCTTCGAGTTGATCGAAGAACCGTAAATTCTTAAAGCATCTAAGAGTTCTAGACTGTGATGAGATGTCTGTCGGTACAAATCTCCAAACAAATGGACGGATCGATTTTGCGCAGCACAAGTGGAATACAAATTCTCACAAAATAGCCTCTTAATTGCTGTAACTTATTATATAGCCAGCTTTTTCGATGATTAATCCAATCCAGGCCCGATGGGCCTAAATAAAAAGGAATACTATTATCGATTTGTATTTTGCAACACTTGTTATATCAAATTTATTAATTATTAAAACAATTATGAAAATGATAATTATGGATCAGTCATACTAAGAAATTTGAATTCTCTTCAAATGTTATGCATATTTTTAAAGTTCGAATTTATTGTTTAATTTATTTTGAACTAAATAAATTAGGTGTCAACAAATTAATATACTATCTAAAAAATAAAAAATAATTTATTTCTATTTCTTCAGAATCGGATCTATGTCAAGACAAGAAACGCTAGCATTGTTAGCGTTTTTTGACATATATCAAATTTCTCAATAAATAGTGGGATAGATTTAAATTTATTTATTTTAAATGTTACAGTTGAAAAATCGGCTTCAGCTCCCCCCTTTTCTCTAGAAAATTTTATTAAATATCTCACTTTTTAGAACATCATATAAAATACCTTTCTTTCAAATGTATTAACAAAATGGTTAGTAAAATTCAAATTTACGCTCTCATTTACGCTCTCTCCTCTCTCCTTCTTGAATATGCACCGTGATTATAAGAGAGGAGATTAACAAGCAAAGAGTTCTATGATGAGAAAGGTTTAAAAAAAATAATGTATGATGATGATGATGATGATGATGATGATGATGATAATAATAATAATAATAATAATAATAATAAAGGAATCCAATTATACTATTTTATAATGACACATCTTGACAACCATATGCTTATAAGTCATTTTTGCGATTTCAAAATCTAAATAGTCGATCCGAACCGTTCAACATAATCTCCATATTAAAATGTGTTTGGAGACCACATTTTACATTTTTCGGAAAATATTTACTATTTATGTAGAATTTTTGAAAATCATTGTTTTTAATGGTCCATAATTATCTGAAAACAATAATTTTGTACACATCTTAATACATACTAAAATAATTTCAGAAAATGTAAAATTTGATCTCCAAGCACATTTTAATATGGAGATCATGTTGAACGGTTCGGATCGACAGTTTGGACTTTGAAATCACTAAAATGACTTACAAATATATGGTATAAAGTTGTTCAAGCAAATGCTTTAGGCTCATGTGATCAGTTTGAATCACAAAAGGAAGGGGCTCTTTGCAAGTAATGCCTCCATTTTTGTACAGCTGTGAGCAAGGCTAAGAACTCCTTCTCATAGGTTGATAATCCTTGGTTTCTCACTCCTAGAGCTTTGCTAAGGAAAGCAATAGGTCTCTTACCCTGCATCAGCACAGCTCCCATACCCTTATCACTTGCATCAGTCTCCAATATGAAAGGTTGATTTTAGAGTCAGGAAGGTGCTAAATAAATATAAAACGAGTATATTCTTCTCGGATACCGAAAGACAACAGAAGCTAGGTCTTAGGCAGCTAGACCCTTCACATTTCCTCTATCGAAAATGGGGAGTATCAAATTCCATCGCATTCTTCCTTGTATATGCAACATGACTATAAAGGAAGTTACATTTTCAGTTGGACAATTTTACGAGGAGGAGGGCTCAAATACCCTATTGCTTCATGCCCCGATCACACCCAACATTTTTATCTTTAATTTCAAAGTTCAAACAGATGATCCAAACCACTCCATGATATTTACGTTAAAATATAATTGGAGACCAAATTTTATATTTTTCAGAATTTTTTACTATTTTTTTGATAGGTACAAAATCACAGTTTTTTCAGAAAATTGTGGACCATCTAAAACCAATGATTTTGTATTTATCTTAAAATATAGTAAAAGAATTCCAAAAAAATATAAAATTTTGCCTCTAATCATATTTTAACTTGGATATCATGTTGAGCGGTTCGGATCGTGCTTTCGAACTTCGAAATTGAAAATAAAGATGTTGGAGTACGATTGGAGCATGAAACAATAGGAGATTTGAGCCCTCCTCTTTTATAAGATACCTCTCTTTTTTAAAAGTCGAGACAAAATACCGTTATTTCAAATTTGTTTTGACAAAATGGCCTTTTATGTTCATAATTTTACTCCCCTTCATTTTCCTCTTCCTTTTCTTCTGTAATTTTAACGAAAATTGTCCAACTGAAAATATAACCTCCTTTATCGTGTTGCATATTCAAGAAGAGAGAGAAAATAAAATAAAAAAGACTAAAATTATTCAGTTCACGTGTTTCGTAATTTGACTTTTTTCAATTTAATTTTTATGCTAATTAACTTTTAAATTTGATACTAAATCGAAGGTAAATTATGATATGTTCAAATTATAAAATTTAAAGTTTTTATAATTTTACAATTTAATATTTTAACATCACTGTTCACCTTTTAAATTATACATATTTCACGAAAATATTATATATTTAAATCAACTAAATCTGTAAAAAAAGTTGAATTATAAAAATATTAAAAGTTTAGACTTTTAATTATCACATTAACATAATTAAAATTAGAATAATTATATTAGTCCCCACACTCATGTCCCCTCTCTGTCCCGGGGACATTAGAGGGAAGTTGTACAATGGTCCCACTAATTATATGGTAACATTTTTCAGTCCCCACAATCGTCCTTCGTCAACCTTCACAGGTATAAATACTTGAAAAATAAAAAATTAATACTTGCAAACTAAGATATTAATATTTGCATGCGTAACTTGATATGACTACCCCTTTTCCAGTCCCTCAATGGTCCCCGCATCAACCTTCCTCTAATGAAGTAGTGGGGACCCCGCATCCCCGCATCAACCTTCCCCAATCGTCCCTGCGTCAACATTTCTCTAACAAAAATAGTTGACCACATAAGTATAAATACTTCAGTGCATAGGTATAAATACTTATAATATTTGATATTAATACTTTCAGATGTCAGCCAGTGTCATATGTAAAAAATACTTGCAAGTATAGGTATAAATACTTGCACAACGAGGTATAAATACTTGTGTGATGACGATGATAAAATTGTGTAAAAGAAGTTAGTGATTTTATATTCGCAAAATTTATCGTAGATCGTCGTAAATATGAACGAGATTGAACGAAGAAAAAAAACATTCACCTCTAAAAATGTGTATGATCCCTCCCATGTAGTTTGAGTGGTCCTCCCATATAATTGGAGGGATAATTATTTATGTAAAAATTGTTCACCTTATAGGTTCAAATACTTTCGTTGCATAGGTATTAATATTTTAGAAAAAAAAATCAGTATTGGAGTTTTTGTGGTCCCTATGGTTGTTATGGAAGTTAAGTGGAGAGATAATGGAGGGATGTGAGCGCGGAGACAATCATCAGGATTCTTAAAATTATATAAGAAAAGAAGAGAAAAGGGAAGGGAAGAGAAAATATGGACATCAAATTTTAAAGGACGTTATTTTGTCTTGACTTTTAAAAAAGAGAAGTATCTTGTATAGTTGTCCAACTGAAAATGTAACCTCTTTTATAATTGTGCATATTCAAAGGAGGAGAGAAAATAGAATAAAAATATAGTAAATTTGGATCCCATAAAAATATTTTGTTAATAAATTAAAAAAGTAATATTTTCGTTTGATGTTTTTAATGAAATACTTTATAATTTTTTCATTTTCTCTATCTCTTGTTTTGATAAGTTTAGTAGCAAATTCAAAAATCAGTCTTTGGTCTAGTGAAAAATTGTAGGTTTGAAATTCATATGAAGAATTCATTGTGGATATTAAATAGTTGGGATCGGAATCTCCTAAAGTAACCCAATTTTTTAGTTTAGATCTGAACCGTCTGATTCAAATCCGGCCTGAAATGGAGCGCACAGGTCTCTTTAATCTGATTGCCCGATTCGAATCTGATAGTCTGAATCTAAACTCAAAAATTAAGTTACTCTAGGAGATGCGAACTCAAATAGTTGGAGGTTACTTGACCTTGGACCTTAATTTTTTTTTGTTTTATTTTTTTTTTCGTTCAATCAGACCGCTGTACTTTATTCTATTTAAGTTTTTTTTTGTATTGGCATGGTAATCTAGATTTTGACGACATTTTATATTATAAATCACGAGACTTGAAGAAAAGATATTCATAATTTAGTGTTTGTTGGAACTGGAAAGGGACACGAAGGGAGAAGTTTATTGAGGAGATCAGCAGCCAGCAGGGAAAGTGAGGGAAGGATCGACAGAGGTAATAACCTAGTCCGTTCCTTTTAATTTAGAAATGAATTAATCATTTAGATCAGCAGGGAAAGTGATGGAAACGGGAGCGGAGCTAGAATATTGAAATAGGAGGAGTTGGATGAGCAAGTGTCATGTAATTTAATTTTATGAGAGAGATTGTCGTTTTTAGACAACTCTGTGACCATGATGAAGATTTGAGGTTTGAAAACTATTAGGACCACATAATTGATGTTGTCTCATAAACAATTATATGGTTCTATCATTTTTTTAAAGAGAAAACACAATCAATCGCTTTTCAGAATATTTGATTTTTTCATTTCTAAATAAAAAAAATCGTTCTACTAGTTGATGTGCGATTGAGACATGAAGAGTTTACTGTATAATATAATATCTTGAGTAGAACTAGGGTGTTCTTAAGCTCACCAAGTCCCTTTGTGAGTTTAATTCAAAAAATCTATTAAATTGGCTTCAAACGATGCATTCAAACCGTTGAAACCGATTTACTTCACGAGTGATGCGTTTACATGTCAAATTTATAAATTTTCGAACTAATTTATTATAAAATCAAGCAGTCAAAAAAAATTGGTTTATAAGTTAATTTTAATGTGTTCATTTTTCATCATTTTTTTACCACTTAACTTTATATTAAATTAGTTCGAAAATTCAAAAACTTGACATGTAAATGTTGTGTATGTTAGGTATTGAAATGTAGGACAATTTTAATATACTTTTCACTTTTAAAATTTATAAACCTTCGTACACAATAATTAGGTTAGTTATAAGCGAACAACCTATCTAATGTAGTATGTAGGTATCGATCCAAAGGGAGGTAGGGAAATACTATTATTTTACTAAAGAAAATTACTTATAAAACTGAAACTAAAAATTAAAGGCTCGTAACAAAGTAATTAAAATTCGGGTGTGATTCGAGTTGGAGAAGTCTAGGGGCTTTTGGCTCACAATTCCTTGGTTAATTTCTCATTTATTTGATCTCTAAATTCATGTTTGTTTTGATGGGGTTTCTAACCTTATGATGTGCTTAGATAATTCAGATTTTACGATTAAGTATTTCACCCTAGTTATCTAGATTTAAGCGCGTGTTAGCCTATTTCAACTAAGTATTGATACAACTATGTTGGTGCAATGAATTAACGTTCCTCTAATTTTAGGGCTGTCACGATCCTATTAGGGATATTTAACATGCCTGCACACAAAATAATATATCAATGTCTAATCTAATCTAGGGTTCCCAATTAGGTTTAAGGCTTCTCAATTAAGTATTTCACTCTAACCTAACCACTAATTCATGTGGTTCCGAATAAAGATTAGAATGGTGTGTTGCTAATCTTACATCCTAAGGTAATTCACGCACATAGTAAGGTACTGTTAAGCAATTGGTCCTTAGCAATTCAAGTTGTAAAACCTAAACGGGATACTATCTATCAAGTACACAGATTATGTAATTAGCGAGAACTTATCAATCAACAAGAATAAACATGCAAGCAAACAATCATCATAAAGAGATAATCAAACAAACTAGAAATTAACACAAGTTCATGTTTTAACGCCTAAGCAAAACCTCGACTTCTTCCTAGTCCCTGCCCAAGTTTTTCCCTTGTCGCTCAAGCCAAACCTCGACTTCTTTCTTCTCTTCTTTCGAAATCGGCAAATGAATCAATCGCAGCAGAAAGGTGCAGTAGAATGGCTTTGAATACTGCTTGATATTTTTTTCTGTGGTCTCCTTAATCTTAGATAACGTTTTCTGAACTTGGAGACCAACTTATTCTAATTTTGGCGCCCACTCAGCCCACTAACTTTCCATATTTAGCAGTTTTTCAGGCTGGTGCGGCTGCACAAAATTCTACATTCTGAATTTAGATTTGTTTCCTTCATGAAAGTTGTAGTCTTTTTGTCATGGTTCTTCCAAGTTTTGATTCACCTAAATTAGAGTTCGTATGATCAAGACATGGACAAAATATGAACTGTGTATCAGTAGCTGTGATTCTGTGCGGCTAGTTGTGCGGCCATAGGAACCCACACAAAATGGAGATTTGGGTTTGTGCAGCCCGCACGAAATGCTTGTACAGGCCGCAGAGCTCTCTGGAAATTTTCTGTAAACCGAACTTCAAACGGGCATAGATCTTCATCCCTAACTCCGTTTTCAGTGTTCTACCACTTTTCGTAAAGCTTGCGAGAAGATCTATAATTTGCTCTATTTTCTATAATTTAAATAGACTTCGGCAGTAACTTGGTTCTTGGTATATTTTAACACAAAATTATACTAAAATACAAGAAAATTGGCTTAGTTTTTTTAGGTTAAACCTTAATCAAAAGTATATATAATTTAGGCTTATCAGTAAACTCATCACTCGTGAAGTAGATCGGTTTCAATAGTTTCAATGCGTCGTTTAAAACCAATCCGATAAGTTTTTGAATTAAGCTCACAAAGAGACTTGATGAGCTTAGGAACACCCTAGTTCTACTCATAATATCTTATTCATGATGTCTGTCTTTATGAATCTACTCCGAAAATAACATCTCATGTCTAATTTCCCACATGCAAGTGTCATGGGGACACATATTGTACTTCTTTTTTTTTTGAGGAACACATATTGTACTTTCCACAGTCTACTCTCGTCATGATAATATGAATCCACATCCTCTAAGGAAAGAGAATATTTCAGTTTAGATTCAGGCCGTCCGATCGGAATTCGAACCAATCTGGTCAGAGATGAAACACACATATTCCTTTAATATTTGTGCAAATTTTAATTGGACGGTCTGAATCCAAACAGAAATATTATGTTACCTTAGGTGATACAAATTCTAAGTGAAATATCAAGATTGCCATCTGACTCATTTCCTGCTGTGCTGAGTGCCGACTGCCTCCCCAAATAAGAGCATTGATGTGTTACTTTTTTATTTATTTATTTTAATTAACGGTATGAACGAAATCAGCGACATGTTTAGTCTTTTTCGATTCAAATCTCGGACACTTCTAATATATTAACATTTCGTTGTTGTACATTTTTTTATATATATTTTTTGTCGCTGAGTAATTTTTTTTTCAAAAGTTGGTGGCCGACGTAGAAAGTAAAAAGATAATCACAGCTGGCAGTTCGATTGAAGGAGAAATTGAAGGGAATTTCATGTGTATCACATTAAAGGAGAGATTCACTTACAATATTTGTAAGTTACAACATCTTACAACAATACGGTTTCGTGATTTTCAAATTTCAAATAGTCGATCCAAACTGTTCAACATGATCTCTATATTAAAATGTGTTTGGAAATCAAATTTTTTATTTTTGTACTATTTATTATGTATTTTACAAAACTGTTGTTTTATTGGACCATTGAAAATAACAGTTTTATAAAATACTTAATAAATAGTAAAATAATTCAAAAAAATATAAAATTTGATCTTCAAGCAGATTTTAATATAAATATCATGTTGAACGGTTTGGATCGACTGTTTGGACTTTGAAAATCGTAAAACCGAATTGTTATAAGATGGTGTAACTTACAAATATTGCAAGTGGATCCCTCTTCTTCCCAATATCACTAAAAAACTATAATCTTACATATTTTTTCTTTTAAATTCTATATTTACGTATTTATCATCTTAAATTTTAATAACTCACATATTTACTTAATATAATTTAAATTAATATCAAATATACTCTAAACTCAAATTAATTATGTTTAAAATTCTGAAAACTACAATTAATAAATAATTAATTCAAACTAAACCCATCTCCATGTACTCTCTTTCATCTTTATGTTACTCAAGAGTCTTTCCTTTTCGGATACCATCTCCATCAAACGTGATTGAAATGACGTTGGAGATAGTTAAGAAGTGATCAGAAGGAGAGATTTAGCGTAGGAGTAAGAGGAAGTGACACAATTTAGCCGCTAGAAAAGACAAGAGCGATAAAAAAGAGGACTATAAAATAGGTGCTTAATTATATTCTGTATAATATTAAACATAATTAATTTCAATTTTTAGTTAATTGCATATATATTTGAATTATTAGAGTTTACGATGATAAATAAGTTATTATATAATTTAGAAGAGAAAAAACAATTTTTGATGCTAAAGAAGGCGTAAGGGATCAAAAGGGGAAGGGGCATAATTAGGTGCTTAATTATTATTTTTATATTATATTAAATATAATTAATCTCAATTTTTAGTTAATTGGATGAAATGTGAGTTATTATAATTTAGGATGATAAATAAATAATTATAATTTAGAAGAGAAAATACAATTTTGATGCTAAAGAAGACTGGAGCGATCAAAATGGAAGAGGCATAATTAGGTGCTTAATTATATTTTATATTATACTAATCATAATTAATTTTAATTTTTAGTTAATTGAATAAATATGCGAGTTATTAGAATTTAGGATAATAAATAAGTAATAAATTGTGAAAATTAGAATAGAAATACAATTTTGACGCCAAAGAAGGTAGGGGTAATCACAAAAGAGAAAGAGCTATAATTAAATGCTTAATTATATTCTATATAATATTAAAAATAATTAATCTCAAATTTTAATTAATTGACTAAATAAGTGGTTATTACAATTTAGGATGATAAATATGTAACTATTAAAATAAAAGCACATAATTTTTAAATGATACAAGTAAAATAAAAAAAAAAGGATAAAAAAAGGAAATCACATCAGATTCAGAACATTCTAATTTCTAAGATCCAGAAATTAGCGGCGAGATCGGAGAGTGAGTATAATAAGTGCGGATCCGACCTCGCATTTCCAATCCAAGGTCCGAATTCCACCAAAGCAAACAAGACCACACCCCTCTCTCTCCGTGGACCCGTATCCTCCCAGGTACCTGACTCAAGAGAATTGACACGGATGGCCCAGATTTACTCTCAGCCGGTGCCTACTCGGGATGACATAGGGGGTCAGTATTATTTATGCTTTGAGATTCATGCTAAGTGACTCAACACAATTTTAGACCGTCCGATTCAATTCTATTGAGTCAGGTGACCTGAGAGGATACGGGTTCCTCTCTCCGTCCTCTCCTCTCTCACCCCTCTCTCGCCGACCTCTCTCCCCCACTCGTTGACTCCCGACTCCTCTCTACACACCTCGATTCAAAATCCATCATATATAACACCTTTAGATACATAAAACCTAGCGCCATCGCTGAGATAGATGTAGATGGTGAGGTGAGAGATGTCGTTGTTTCTCCGTGCGAGCTGCCTCCCGGCTCCAATTCTCACGGCCGACACTGTGCTCGCCGTAATCGATGCTGTCATTGCCATCGCCGCCTTCGTTCAGGTCGCGATCTAATTTACTATTGATTAAATCTCATGTCACTCTGCAATTACCGCCCCGCCCTGGAAGGAAGCATTGTCGTAGGGCACCATGGCGTAGAAATTTAGATTGTAATTTTTGTATGGTACTGCATTGCACTGTGAATTTGTGATTACGATTTCGGGTTTGTTGAATTTTGTTTTGTGCCAATCTACTGTTCTATGAGATATTGAGATGCTCCTTTCAATTTTGATCTATACTAGCAATGCATGTTGCTGATTCTGTGTTATTTATAAGGTGATGAAGTCATGTAGCAAACCCTATAAAACCTGAGAAGATATGCATTAGGATATATGATATTATTCTTTATTTTTATTTTGCGAGTAGGCTAATGTTTTTTATTTTTATTATTTTAATTTCCTCAACATTGTTTCCAGTTATTGAGAATTCACTTGCGGAATCGAATGCTAGGATGGACGCGTCAGAAGGTATCTCACTAATCCATTCGCAGAAAGTTTGCCGCTTAAACAATTATAAAATAAGGGTAAAAACATATAAAAAAGACTTGCAGCGTGAAATTTATGTGAGATGGAACTTAAAGATAGAATTATCACTGTTTTTAGTTTATGTTTAATCTAGCCAGTGAGCATGCTCCACAGTGTTTATGAATGCTATTTTGTTTTTGCAGATGTTTCATCTCATGATTGGTTCATGCAACATAGGTGAGCCATTTTAAACTTAAATAACTGCTATCAATTTGACCAATAATTAGACTGATATTTAAGGTAAGTTTAGAAATCGTTACAATGTAAAATCCTGGACTGAGACTAGTGACCAAATCTTCTCCAAAACCCTTCCTTTCTAGGTACCTTCTCCAAAACCCTACCTGTCATGGCAATACAAATGTTCCTATCCCAATAGGGAGTTGTTATTAAACTGAACTAAGATATAAAAAGTACAATAATAGGAGCGAACCGTAGTTTGGGTCCTTTGAGACGTGGCCGTTACAATTATAAATTTATGAAATTCCAATATGAAACGGTTTACTTTAAGCCTTTTAACATTGTGCTTTGCATGTACTATAATTTAATACACAATTTTGTTTGTCTTCCATTTTTTAGGATTTCTGGCATTTCTTGCATCTACGCTGGTTGCTACATGCAAAGGATGGCAGTGTTGGCCCTCATGCGGGTTCATTCTCATGGGTATTTAGTTTGTCCCTTTTTCTTTTTCATTATCTAAATCACAGTAATTTTGTCATTGGTTTTTCATATGCATTTCATAATGACAAAATTTGTATAATTTATATATTCTGCAGCCTGTCCTCAGATTTTGTTTTTGGCGGCATTTCTCCTCCTCCTTTCATTTTGGTAAGTTATTATATCTAGTAATGGCCTTTAATTATTATAAATTGACTTCATGTAAAGTCTGCCACGTCAGCAGTAAAAAATAAATGACAGCACAGTCTGGCGTACAATATGGGAAAGTGGAAAAAAACTGAAAGATGAAAAACTACATTTTGATTGATTTGGTCTGAACTTGGAATTTACATCTACTAGTATCACAACAAAACATACTAAATATATTTTGGCAACTATACACTGTATTCAGCATTCAAGTATTCTGGACCGGGACAATCAAACATAACGCATTGCATCGGAAGATAGAACTATGCAAATTTAGCAAGCTTGGTTCGTGTGTAGCCCTGCAAAACAATAAAAATGTCATGTACATTCCTTTTAAAATGAAAAATGTCATGTATAAACTCAAATGGCATAGGCAATTTTACTTTTTTCCATTTTCTTTTTTAAATAAAATCTTTAGAATCTTGGATGATACTCTGCATTTAGAGGGACATGTGTAGGGCTGCTCATATATTTTGAGATTTTGTAGGGGCACAATTATAATATTTACTTGTACATTTCAGGGTTGATCTGTGTCATCAGCCAAACGATGAAGAGGAAGAAGACGAGGAATATGGTAGCTACCATGAAGCATTACTGGATAAGTCGAAAAACAAACCTGGTCTACGGCATGCAGATGCACACCATTCCCATAGAAAGTGTTGTTGCTCTTTCCAAGGTGCTCGTCTTGGGAGCCGTCAGAAATTTGTTATCTTGGTAATTACAGACCATTACCATATTTTTTTGTTTTTTATTTTTCATTTTTTTACATTGTTTTCCCACAATCTTTAAATCAATATAGCTAAAACTTGGTATTACAACACAATATCATGTTTTTTTTTATACATATATTCTGCAGTTATTACATAATCTACTCACAATTTGCTAAATCAAACTAAACTTAAAAGTTTTCTTGGACTTTGTAAGAGGGTTTTTACTTTTTCTTATAATTGATGCAAAATCTCTTGTTTTTTGTTTCTTTGCAGGTGATTGTTTTGACATTTGTTTTCATGTTCGCATTTGCTGCATTGATATGGTTTGGAAGAGGGGAAAATCCTATTGATTCATCGCTTCTAACTAGGGTAGGTTAATGAATTACCTGTTCTGAACTTGTATGTAAACAACCAGAAAAACCCACATAGGTTGTAAAAAAATAAATAATATAAGAAACAAAACAAAGCGCATCAACAGAGGAAAAGCTTAACACTTGGCACTGACAATATTTAGTTCCTTAGTGAAACCATAACATAAACTGGAATAACAATAAAATATGCTGTGATTTCGCAGGTATACTTGGACATATTTTCTGTGGCTAATCTTCTGCTAGGCGGTGCACTAGCTTGCTATGGTAAGTATTTTAAAAATGCATGATGTTACCATATGAAAATTTATAGCCATATGAAAATCTGTTCTAACATGACAAGGTTAATAATATACAGTCCAACAGCATTGTTGGAGAAAAACCTGATTGGGATTTGATTTGGAAGTTTAGAATAATGAAAAATTAAAAAGGTAAGACAAGACCCTAGGAAAATGTTTAAATGCACTACCTTAAAACAATGTATCTTTTATTTAAATATTTTCAGTGTAGAGTTAATGGCATGTCATTTACCATTGCTTTAAGATATGTATTCTACTTACCCTTATATTTATGCTATTTGATTTCCTTGCTCTGTTTGTGTTTAGGGCTGATTCTATTTTTAAAAATGAGAAAAGTGCGCTCTGAAATTGTCTCGAGTGAGAAATGGAAGGTAGCTAGCTATTACAATGCCATCTTCTTTGTTAGTTCACTTAATACCTATTTTGTATATATGGTTGTTTTGAGTTTCTTCTTTTAACGTATGATTTTCTCTGTAGGTGGGAAGCCTAGCTGGCGTGTCATTAATCTGTTTCACCTCATCTGCTATTCTAGCACTTGCCACCAATGTTCCGGTAATTCATCAGTTTTTGTAATGTATTGTGAGTGAGGCGCTGGTACTTTGCAAAGCACACGTTGATCCGTACTATGGATCCATATCTTCATTTTCATAGTTCAAGCAGCTGATCCGAACCATTCAACATGATCTTCATATGAAAATGTACTTGGAGATCAAATTTTATATTTTTTAGAATTTTTTTTACTATTTTTTAAAATAAGTAGAAAATCACCTAATTTAAAAATTATGGACCATCCAAAAGTATTGATTTTCAACCTACCTAAAAAAGTAGTAAAAAAATCTAAAAAAATATTGGTCTCCAACTACATTTTTGTATGGAGATCATGTTGAGCGGTTCAGATCGACGGTTTGAACTTTGAAAACAGAGATATGAATCCATAATACGGGCCGATCTGTGCTTTGCAAAGTACCATAGCCTCACTCATGTATTATTCTAAGCATATGGTTCAATCTTAGTAAGTGCTTCTTGGCACCGGACCCAGACAGTATAGTGCTCTACACAGTATCACTAAGGTTTTAGAATTTAGAAAGAAGTTTGGTTCAGAATGATATCTCAAGGTTAAACCAAAAGAAAAAAATAGAAGTACCCAAATTTTATGTTTAGGAACAGGTTTGTACGGAAAAAAGGCGGTCAAATTGTAACAACCTTTTGCATTTCTCTGCAGGTTCTTTCCTATAGGTATTCATCAGATTAAAATATCGTTTTCGGCTCCATCTTCATGTTTTTGTATTTCTTTATAGGTAATGAATCTCCTTCCTTTTATACAGAAATATAAATTTAGAGTGCTAAATCTTTACCTTCAATTCAAGTTTTTGAATCTTCATGGGCAGATTAATAGCATAATATATGATGGCTTTTTGTATTGAACCTTGAAAAATAATTTTCACTTGCTAAAGTTCTATTTTTATTATTTTGGGTTGAATCTGAGTAGGATCGTCAGTACCGTGTGCTTTTGTGTTATGGGTACATGAGAGAGATGCCTCAGAGACAGTCTTCTGAGAGACCTGTGCAGCATAGTGTAGTTGCATATGTTCGCGAAAGTAGAGGTACAGGTACTGGTGCTAATACTGAGACGACAACTAGCTTAAATCCCCAGTGGAGGGCTGCTGTCACTTCCTCTCATAGTAAGGTAACCCAATTTTTAATTCGTTTTCAGCACCAAAGAATCATCTGTACCAAATTAGTTTTTGCCTGGACTGGTACATTATCAGTTTGCAACACAGCTGGTTTGTAAATTCATACATAGATCCCAATTGATTTTTGTGTTAATGCAAATTTTTGTACATAATTGAAAAAAAAAACACAGTAATTTCTTGATAATGCTTATAGTGATTCTTATCAATAATTACTTGTGAGATTAAGATATATATTTTTCTTTTCTTTTGTGGTGGATTAGGCTCTCAAGTCAAGTCCAATCTAACCGATTTGTGACCTAAATATCACACTTATCTCCTTCCTTCGGGCTTCACTATCTATAAGAAAAGGGAATTGGGCATCAGTTCAGCAGTCAGGTTTGCATTGGCACTGTGAGATGGAAACTGGGACATTTTTCTGGAGATGCGCAACGATTTTTATCTGTTAAGGGGGAAGGTTGATTGGGTGTGAATTTCTAATTATAGAGATAATTATGCATGGGAAGTTAATAATTATAACTGTGCATTGTTTTGTTTATGTAAATAGCTTATTGTCGCATCAATTGTTCGCGATAATTCTCTTACCTCGTCTCGCTTCTTAGTTTTCTTAGATTGCTTGTTTATTTTTAAAAAGTATACACTACAGGCAACTTTGCTTGTAGTTGTGCCTTCTGAAAAGGAGTTCTAATTTAGCCTTCTAAGAAAAGAGTTGTTAAGCTTTTTTGAAAGCTCAATGGTGCTCAGGCTGATAGATTTTGATACTCTATATTTCTTATTAGATCGACTGTTTTAGTATTAATATTGGGCTCTACGCTATGCGCTCTAAATGTGAAATAATATAGTGACTGTCTTTAAAATTTGAGGGTTCAATTGCTTTCCTTTTTGGTACCTTTATTATGCTCCGCTTTTTTATTTTCTAATAACAAGAGTTCTACTATTCATACGTCAAAATAAAACTATTAAATAGGATTTACATGTGCATAAAAAATAATCACATTTTAATTTTGAATTTATATGAATCAATAAGTTGAAAAATTAATCTCCACAACTTATCCACATTAGTGTATTTTTATAATTTCATGATACTAATCAAAATAAAATTGAAATGACGTGTGTGCATCGAGAAAATAATATCAATCATATTAAACAATTTTATTTTGATATTTAAGTTATTGTAGTTTTGAAAATAGAAGCACGAGGAAGGTACAAAAACTAAAATCTTTTGAACCCCCTTAAAATTTACCAGTTACATATGTGTAGTTGTGTCCTAGTCCTACAGTAGTGAAGCTATCCTGTACCGTTTCACAATATTATAATATGATCTTATGAAAAATATCAAGTGGGGAATTTATCCCTAAAGTTTTCATTGATACTAAAATAACAGTAAAGGTGCGGGATCATCATTTTGTTATTCTTGTTCATACAAACTTTGTCTAGCTTTTGTATTAGGTTGGCATGGTGCGTCATGTGATTTGCTTGGTTAAGTTTTGCTTAATTTTGTAACCTCTCCTTGTCATCAAAGTTGTGTGTCAAGGCATTGCTTTCACCGCGTACGCATCTTTAAATTGATTTATGAAATTTCAGACTTCTACTCTATGACCGAAATAAGTTTTTATAAAATGCATTTCTTTCATGTGCAATTGTAATTGTTTCTCATGAAATCTTCGAACATATTTCTTATATCAATTTAAAAGACTTCCAGTCTATCACTGAAATAAGTCTTAGTAAAGAGTTGGGCTGTAGTGAGTTGCGAAATAAGATTCTTGATATTTTCATTTTCAAAGTCTAAACAACAGATTCAAACCACTCAACATGATCTCCATATTGAAATGTGCCTAGAGATCAAATTTTACGTTTTCTGGGATTTCAATCCACAAATTGAATATGTTTTATATATGTAATATAATTTCTTTTCTTTATTTGTACGTACTTGCATTTAAACTACCTTAATAAACTTTTTTTATGAATTTTTTTTTTTAAAAGCATCATGCATATACAAAGTTATTATGATATTGCTTTAAGTTTTAAGATATTGAAGTTGGCTAAACCATTTTAATTACAAACTATGGTGTAATTTTTTTTTTGTATAAAGTTGTATGAAATTTTATTCATTTCACATTTATAAGCAACAACACAAACACGTGGAGAACTAAGTTTCTATAGACTATAGTTTATCATTACATGAAATATGAACTATGATGACTTTAATTATTGATTGCACGCACTTCGTTATACATAAATCAACCTTTGTAATAACTTTTTCTATACATATCTATGAGCTCCTATCTATTAAGGTAGGCATTACATACATGATTTTCTGATATGGAGATTTCCTTGTATAAGTATGGATCCGTTATCATCTCAATAAACAAACGTATGTTTATGAAAAAAATAAAAGAGTAGAACTAGGGTGTTCAAGCTCACCAAGCCTTTTTGTGAGTTTAACTCAAAAACCCATCGAATTGGTTTCAAACGATGCATCCAAACCGTTGAAACCGATCTACTTCACGAGTAATGAGTTTACATATCAAATTTTTAAATTTTCAAACTAATTTAATATAAAGTCAAGCGGTCAAAAAATGATGAAAAATGAACACATTAAAATTAACTTATAAACCATCTTTTTTTTACCACTTGACTTTATACTAAATTAGTTCGAAAATTTATAAATTTGACATGTAAATGCATCACTCGTGAAGTAGATCGGTTTCAACAGTTTGGATGCATCGTTTGAAGCCAATTCAATAGGTTTTTTAATTAAGCTCACAAAGAGACTTGGTGAGCTTAAGAACACCCTAGTTCTACTCAAAATAAAAATAAACAACATCGTATAATTTAATATATACACACACATTGAGTTGGGTTAAAATGTCCCATTAGTTTTGTGTCCCATCATGCTCTACATCATTATCTCTATTTTTAAAGTCAAAATAATTGATCCGAACCGTTCAACATGATATTCATACTAAAATATGCTTGGATAACAAATTTTATAATCTTTAGAATTTTTTTACTAATTTTTTAGAGATGTACAAAATCCTATTTTTGAATGGTCCAGAATTTTCTAAAAACAGTGATTTTGTACCTATCTTAAAAAATAACAAAAAAGTTTCAAAAAATATAAAATATTGTATCCAAGCACATTTTAATATGAAGATCATATTGAGCGGTTCGAATCGACTGTTTAAACTTTGAAAATAGAGATAACGATATTGAAACATGATGAGCCACAAAACCAATGAGACATTTTAACCCTACTCATATACATTTCCATATTTTTCTCTGACAAATTTAGTAAATTACCAGAAGACAACAATTTTACACTCTGGAACATGTCTATTTTTGTAGTTAGGGAAATACAGGGACAAGTTGCTAGAATTCGTCTTCAGTAGAGTACCGCACAAGGGAATCTTTTATAATGATTTTCTGATTAGTTCCGGACCGCTCATTTAACTTTGCACGAATTTCAAAGTCTAAATAATATTGTCCCATGCGTTAGTCCGAATCTAAAAAAGGCTGAGAGTAAATCTCAAACCGTAAAGTAATGACCCCACCATGAAGTACTACATAGGATCCTGATCATGCTAGTTGCTAACATAGTGACAAATTAATAGTTCGGGTTCGGTTCGGTGTGATCAAAAATTCGTGATTCAGGTATAATACGGTACCACAAGGAAGTAAAAAAAAATCAAAGAAAACCCAAAAAAGAAAAAAAAAATTTATATTTTTTTTTGCGAATAATTCGTGAATAAAACGTATAATACGTTTTTTTACGTTTTATTCAGTGTTCGGTTCGAAAACGTAAAAAAAAAAAAACATATTATATACGAATTAGACGCGAATTATACACAAATTATTCATTGAGCTATGTTAATATAGTTGCTAACCATTACTGTAAAAAATAAAGAGCTAAGATCCGACCTGATTTTCCTCAAATGGAAATACGGGGACAAGTTGCTAACCATTTTTTTTTTTTTCTGGAACTCTTATCCTAAACTAAAATAACCAAAGTTTAAGTGATGAAGCTTTCCTGCGAGTCGAGCAACGGAAACAGTGAGGAGAGTTGATGGCAAAGTTAGCAGTGATAGATCTAGCGGAGTTCTCAGACCCAAACCAGAAGAAGGACCTTCTAGAAGCTTCTCGCTTCTGGGGTTGCTTTCGTGTGATCAACCACGGCATCCCTGGAGGTCTCCAGTCCGAAATGAAGGCCGCTGTCAAGGCCCTTTTCGACCTCCCCGATGACGTCAAGTGCCGCAATGCTGATGTCATCCATGGAAGCGGTTACATTGGGCCCACTCCCAAGAACCCGTTTTACGAGGCGTTTGGTCTTTACGACGCCGCTTCTCTGTCTGACGTCGATGCCTTTTGCTCTCTCCTTGATGCCCCGAGCCATGTCAGGTTATAATCAATTTTTTTATTTTTATTAAAATTAAAAAGCTGGTAACTTGTGCTCAGCTCAGGATTGTTATGAATATTCGGATACTGTCGTTATCTGATATAGGTTTTCCAGGAATAAATACCTGATTACTGGCAATTTAGAAGACAGTAAGTTTTTTCTTATATAAACTACATATATTTTTTTTTAATAATGGGTAAAACGGGTACTTATAAGTTTAAAATGAATTTTAATAGAACAGTCAATAAATTGGGTAATTTTGTGAGTTTTTGAAATTTAGAAGGGTAAATATGATATTGTGAATTTTAGAGGGGGGGAATACATAATTTCGAGGTTTTTGAGAGGTATACATGAAATTCCCACTAGCAAATATCTCTAGTTAAAGTTTTCATTTTCAATTTTCGCCTAATTTTCTTAATTATCTTGAAAGGGAGACAATCAAGACCTATGCCGAAAGATTGCACAAGGTGATTGTAGATGTAGCAACAAAATTGGCTGAGAGCATGGGCTTGAAAGATCAAAACTTTGGTGAATGGCAGTGTCAATTCAGAATTAACAAGTACAATTTCACGCAAGATTCGGTTGGTTCTGATGGAGTGCAGATCCATACCGATTCTGGTTTCCTCACTCTGTTACAACAAGATGAGTGTGTGGGTGGTCTGGAGATATTGGATCCGGGTTCGGGTTCTTATGTCGAAGTTGACCCGGTACCTGGTACTCTCCTTGTCAATCTTGGTGATGGTGCTAAGGTACTTAGTTATCCATTACTATCTTACTTTATTTGTACTATTAGGAATTGATAGGAAAGTTCCAATCCATCTTTCTATTTATTCTCTTTCTAACTTAATGAAGAGGAAAAAAATATCCATTCCTTGTAGCAGTGTTATTATCCACTCCAGCTAAATTTGTTAATAATGTAGGCATGGAGCAATGGTGAACTCCACAATGTGAAGCACAGGGTGCAATGCAAAGCTGCAACACCACGGTTCTCTATCGCTCTCTTTCTATTGGCACCAAAAGATGACAAGGTAGAGGCACCGACAGCTTTCATTGATTCCGATCACCTGCGTTTGTACCAAACTTTCAAGCACGGGGACTACCGAAAGTTGTGCCTGTCGACAGGATTGCGCGCTGGTGAAGCCCTCTCCCAGCTACTTATATAAGTAACTATAACAAAGTGTGATGATGATATGCAAGGAAAATGTTTATAATGGCAAACATTGGGACTTGGTTATAATGGGCTTTGAAGGAAATAAAATATATCAAATAAATTCAAGACATAATAATTGTGAGAAAATGCCAGTAGTTTTATTCATTGGGAGTACGAAAGACAAACTAAACCGACATTAATTCAATTTAGGGCCTACAGCTCTTGCTAGGAATCTCTTGTTTAGTTAATTTTGTTTACCTCCATTACACCCCAATTTGGAGATTAACAAAATAAAAGTTTTACGAGGTTAAAGGAGATTAAAAGTGTAACATCCATTAACTTAACTCTCGTATTAAACATCCAACCAAACAAGAAATTAGTCACGGGATTTCTTTCCCTCCCCTTCCCTCCCATCCTCTACTCTCCATCCAAACAATATGTTATGTTCATATACATTTTGTTATCTTACATGAGAATGGAGGCTGATGAAAGTTGATCTGACATCTAATAACACCACACAAAAAAATGCGTATCAGTATCTGCTGCATGCCATTTAATCTAAAATTTAATTACAATTTATGTCATATTAATTATTATTTCAACGGAGTGATATATATTGTGAGGAGGACCTACTTACAACATTCTATACTTGTAGATATTTTACAGCATAATTTTTTAAAGTTCAAACAGTCGATCCAAATTGTTCAACATGATATCTCTATTAAAATTTGCTTGGAGATCAAATTTATATTTTTGAATTTTTTTTACTATTTATTAAGACGGGTACAAAATTCAATTGTCTGAAAACAACAGTTTTGTAATATTTAATAGATAGTAAAAAAATTAAAAAATATAAAATTTGATCTCCAAGTACATTTTAATACAAAAATCATGTTAAACAATTTGAATCGATTGTTTGAAGTTTGAAAATCGTGTTGTAAGATATTGTAAGTGAATCCCTCCTCGTATATTTCAATATGTGGGTAGAGGTATCTACGGCCAAATGCGTAGTGACAAGTTCAGGATTTTAAAATAATAAGGCGAGGTCTACTATTTGTTACTCGGATAAAATACGAGTATAATTTTGAAATATTTTTTTTACTTATATTGTATATAAACATATCAATATTCTGAATATTTAAGAAATAAATAAATTTCGTGAATAATTTGATAAAAAAAAACTCAGAAGTTTGTCTAATCATTTATTTGTTCTTCTGAAAACATATATATTAGTTATGAATAATTCGTGAATCGTACTATTTGTAATGAGTCCGGCTACTATAACACTAGTGTCATTTCAAATTAAATAACACTACATCTTAAACCATTGGATCTGCTTTAATATTCGTGCACAAGATAGGGCTGGAATGACACTAGTGTCTTGCACGAATATTAAAGCAGATCCAATGGTTTAAGATGTAGTGTTATTTAATTTGAAATGACACTAGTGTTATAGTAGCCGGACTCATTTGTAATTATAAAAGTTATGAATAATATATACAAACTTAGTTTTCTGAAACCCACCTCGTGAATAAAATTGCGATATTTTAGACAGTCACAATTTATTCATTTAGTTTTCCGATATTTTACTAAAGATACACTATTTAAATCAATTATAAATAAATAACTATTTTGATAAATACTAAAATAAAGAAAATGAGCATTAAATTGCATGTCAATTAACGCTAAATTGGACCCTTATTCAATTTCTTAAAAAAAAAAACGCTAAATTGCGTATTGATAAACACCAATCAATTATCCTAAATTGCATCCAAAATACCAATTTATATTAGCAAATATAATAAAGCCAATTAGACACCATACAACGAACAGAAATAATCGACGCATCGATCAACTCTACGTCTTTACCCTATGCCATTTTCTCATAAAGAAACAAGGATTTACAAAACATTATCCACGTCATCGATCCGCACCCTCAACTCAATCCGATCCACACCGTTGATTCTAATCAAAAAGTGCGATCCACACAGTCCACGGATCGACTCTCCATTTCCCCCGTCCACTACGAGTCGTATCCCTAAAGAAGCCCAATCTTTATTTTTGATCCGGACCGTCCGATCATAAATTCGGACCCTTTTATATCCGTACTAGAGCAGATCGGACGATGCGGAACAAAACTAAATAATTGGGTTACTTTAGAGTACTGAACTCCGTCCACTATTAATTCTCCCCTTCCAATCGAATCGAAACCAAATTATCCCTCTTCACTCCATTCAAATTCCAACTCTCCGATTCAAAATTAGCGACAATGTCTGGGCGAGGCAAGGGAGGAAAGGGATTAGGTAAGGGAGGTGCCAAGCGCCACAGGAAAGTGCTCCGAGACAACATCCAGGGAATCACCAAGCCCGCCATCAGACGCCTGGCGAGACGTGGCGGCGTCAAGCGTATCAGTGGCTTGATCTACGAGGAGACACGTGGCGTGCTCAAGATCTTCCTCGAGAATGTGATCAGGGATGCGGTGACCTACACTGAGCATGCCAGGAGAAAGACCGTCACTGCCATGGACGTGGTCTACGCGCTCAAGCGCCAGGGGAGGACCTTGTACGGATTCGGCGGTTAGTGGGATCCGGGCTTTGGGGTTTGGGGTTGGTTAGGGTTTAGTATGTGCGGTTTTGGGTTGATTAATTCCTCTAGGTTGCGTTTATTCAGGGATTGTTAGATGTTAGTTAATGTAAAAATGATTTTGTGATTAGCGAAGAATTGCAAGATAAGATCTTTTATGCTTCCTTTTTATTTTGTTATATCTATTTATTGTTGCTGAATCTCTAAATGCTTCAATTTGTCAGTAATATCTTACAAGCAATAATTGGTGAAAAATCTTCCCGTCTTTCACTATTTGAAAGAAAATTTAAATCAACATTTTTGTCAAAAAATTTGATGCTCACTTGAAGAAACAGTCTGATTTTATCACAAAGAACCTTATACTGACCTAAGAAAGTTTGATATGGTTTGATTCGATTTGAAATGCACACTAGAAATTCAAGGGCTCATTGTGTACATCTAAATAATGAAAAATAAACTTTTGTTTTTTTTATAAAAAGCTTGGCAGTCCACTTTTTTAAATATCATACAACATCTACTAAGAAAATATGGGCTTCATACCTCAACCCTCCGGCTTAATTTTATCTTTCTATTTTAAAACCGACGCCAACAAATTCAAAATTCAAATATTTCAAATTTTCAAAACAAAATGACTAGAAACCACACTAAACAAGTCCCTGCAAAACAATATTCCTCGATGATCGACCAAATTCAAATTAAGCTAAAACTAAGAATTGAGTTTGACTTCGTTTGACTTGGTTGAGATCTGATTTGACTTGATTGGGCTGAATTTAGGCTTTCTTGCACTAGGATTGGACTTTCTCTTTTGTCAGATTGAATCAAGTCATCCTAGAAGATTGGGCTGAATTTAATCCCAAATCCCACGCAGGTCTCTACTTAATTTTTCAAATTCGATTGGGAGGGTCAGATTAGACTCTAATCGCTCGATTAATATTTGTACGAATCTTAAAATAAACTCTTTATATCCTAAATAGGCTCAAAATTCTTATGATTGGACTGGAAATAACGAGGGAGATGCACTTTGGTTTTCCAGTGCAGCATGTACGAAACAGGCTTGCGGTAACCTCCGTGAGTAGGAAACACCAAGGTCGATTTTTTTTTTTTACATAGAGATAAGACTAATAATTATATGTAAGATCAAATTAATTGAGATAATTTCTTTTTTACATAGTGATATGACTAATAATTATATGTAAGACCAAATTACTAGATATAATTTCTTTTGAGTGAGTCTATGGTACTATGTATAGCACGATTTGGTCCGTAATACAGAATCAATATTTTCGTTTTCAAAATCCTAGTGGTCGATCCGGACTGTTCAACATGATTTTCATAGGAATATTTACTTGTAGACCGAATTTTATATTTTTTAGAATTTTTTTACTATTTTTAAAGATATGTAGAAAATCACTGTTTATGGACGGTCCATAATTTTTCATATCAAGTGATTTTCTACCTATCCTAAAAAATAGTAAAATTCAGTCTGCAAGTACATATTCATATGAAAATCATGTTGAACGGTTCGGATCAACTGTTAGGATTTTGAAAATGAAAATATTAATAGAGGGTTCAAATGCCTCCATTTTTTGTGCCTCCACCACGCCTCCATTTTTTAAAAACTTTAATAACTCAAATTTTAAAACTTAAAAGGCAAAATAAAACCGTTGGATATGATCTACATCATTTTATCTATGTGCTCATAAAAAATTATCACATTTCGATTTTGTTTTTATGTGAGAATCAATAAGTTGAAAAATCAACGTCTAGAAATTATCCAGATTAGTATATTTTTACAAGCTCTTGATGACAACCAAAACAAAATTAAAATGTCATAATTTTTTACACGTGCATAGATAAAATGATGTAGATCATATCCAATGGTTTTATTTTGACTTTTAAGTTTTAAATTTTGAGTTATTAAAGTTTTTAAAAATGAAGGCATGGTGGAGACATGAAAAATGGAGGCATTTGAACCCTCCTCATATTAATATGTATTATGGACTAACCCGTAATATGTATAGTACCATAGACTCACTCATTTCTTTTTTTACATATAGATAAGATAAAGAGTCAAACCATTTAATGTCTCAATTCTTTAGGTTTGGGTTGGACCGAGTTTTAAATCATTGGACTTCTGATCTAATTTTGAGCCATTCTGGATTGGATTGATTTTAGGTCAGTTTAATTTAATTTTAATTTATGAAAATTACTGGATCCAGTTGTAAGGTCTGACTTGCCGACATTTTTATTAATATCCAAAGTAAATTACAAATTAATAAATATACTCAGAATCCCTGAAATTTTCGAAAAATCTCCAAACCGGCCATTTTCTGGCGAGTTTCCTCCTCTCCAGAAACCGGCCAGAAAATGACCGGTTTCTTTATTTTTATTTTTTATTTTTTTTAGAGACACTACGAAGAGCAAGATAATGAAATATAACACTGAAAATTTAAATTTTTTGTTTAAGTTATTTGTTAGATTACTTCTTTTTATAATTAGCATATTTATACTAAAATACACTATATTACTTGAAATTATGTTGAATTACACTATATTACATTAAATAACGCTAAATTATGTTCAATTATGTTCAATTACGCGAAATTACACTAATTTTGCTAATTATAATGAAAGACGGTAAATTATGGTAAACTACGCAAAATTATGCCGATTTTGTCATAAATCATAAAAAATAGTAAAAAAATTCAAAAAATAGTAAAAATTGGTATTCTACAAGTTCATTATATAACTAATTTACTGAGCTACTTATATTGAATAATAGAAATGAAAATCTTAATCGGAAACTTCAACTCAAGTTTTGAGGCTCTTCCTTAGTTCTTTGGCAATTCTGAATTTTGAAATCGGACATTGCAAGCACTAATGCATATGTATTTTCGCAAGCTTTCCGAAAAGTGGTCATTTGCTAAAATCGGACACTCGAGCGCTGTTTTATGACCGTTTAAAGTTTCGTCGTCGTTTTTAACTTGAATAAACACAAATTTGTAATTCAACGACTAACACATAAACACAAATTTAACTTGGATCAATCTAACAAAACTAAATATTACCTGGATCCGCGCAATATTCAATTGACACACCTTATTGGATCCAACATAGATCCAACGGTGATTATGTAAGTACCTGAATAGCCGCCATGCACCAATTGAAGACGGTAAAATTGACAAATGTTCCACTAAATATCTCTAAAAAAAGTTGACAAATTCTATACACACTAAACATCTCTAAAAAAAAAAATTTATAGCAAACTGCCTCACTGTGGGACGGTTAGCTATACATCTGTAAAAAAAAAAAAGAAAAATAGCAATTCGCCCAAACGTAAGGCAGTCATCTATACATTTGTAAAAAAAAAAATTAAAAAAATAGCAAACTGCTCAAACGTGGAGCAATTAGATTATTTGAGAAAAAATTTCAATGCAGATGGTAGATTTGCTATTTTTTTTTTTTGGAGGGTATTAATAAAGATTTCGGTACTAGCATAAAAGATTAACATAAAGTTTCGTAAGCAGTGTACTTTGGGTTCTCAAAGAAAGAAAAGGAACCTGTCCAGCCCAAAGAATTCGCATCCCCTGAGATATCTCAAACTCTGAGTTGATATGTAGAAACCCGGACCGTTCAAATCTCTTCTGCACAATCGACTATAATGTCTGACACTCTGACCTAAGGCTTTTCTTTTATAAAACAAAATAAATGCTTCTTATTGATTTGAGAGGCCGTGGCGAGTTAGCCCTAGGCAGGCCGTAACGCCCGAAAAAGAAACCAGTCGAGCCCATCTCCATTTCTTTATCCTCTCAGGTACCTGATTCAATCAAATTGAAACGAACGGACCAGATTTACTCTCCGCTGGTGTCTATTCGGATTTTTTTTTAAATAGTATTTCTTTAAATTATTTCAACGGAACAAGCCTTGGTGGGGCGGAAGTTAGAAAACTAGCATCCACCAATCCTACTGACCGGTGTAGCAAGAAAAACACAACCCACACCGATCCTAGGGATCGGTGGAGCCCGTTTTGCACCAGCCACACCATACTACACGGAGGACCACACCAAATACCTCCGCACCGATCCTGTGGATCGGTGGAGCTTCAAAATCGGCTAAAATAAAAAATTATAAAAAGAGGAATATTTACCTTGTCAAAATCGTAGATCTGAAGAGTTTCTAACTCTCTTAGACGATCCAGAAATTTTAAAACAATTGGATGGAGAAATGATTGAGTAAATTGAGAGGATAAAAGAAAAAGAAAAAGAAAAACTGAGTTCGGAAGAGGAAAAACAATGAAGGAGAGGAAAGGGAGAGACAGAGATGGAGCCGTCGGGCTTCAAATTTGGAAATCAAGGCTCCACCGGTCCTAGGGATTAGTGGAGATATAGATGAGGGATTTTCTGCGGGGAGAGTATCGGCTGGTGCAAAACAGGCTCCACCGATCCGTATGACCGGTGTAGATTGGGTTTTTTTTGCTCCACCAATTCTAGAGATCGGTGAAGACTAGTTTTCGAAATTCAGTCCAACAAAGACTTGTTCTGTTAAAATAATATAAAGTAATTCTATTTAAAAAAAATCGCTATCCTTGTTCCGTTGAAATAATATAAAGTAATTCTATTTAAAAAAAAATCGCCTATTCGGGATAGCGAAGGGGGGCAGTATTAATGGTGCTTTGAGATTCGTGCTAAGTTAAAAGAAGTATCCTGGAGCGTCCGTTTCAATTGAATTCATGTCAGCAGACCCCATGTGCTGGCGCAGAGAAACCCTAGAACAAAGGGGCTCTCCCCCGGCTCCTGTCTGAGTCCGGATCCCCTAAAGTAACCCAATTTTTGAGTTTAGACGTGTACGGTGCCTATTCGGTGGTAGCGCAGGGGCCCAGTATTATTTGTGGGGTCCAGGTTCTTTAAGATTCGTGTTAGAGCATCTTGGACGGTTTGGATCAAAACTCAAAAATTGGGTTACTGCACTGGATCTGAATTCCTCCTGTCTCAGGTACAGTTCTCTTTCTTTCCTTGATGAAAATGAAATCATCATCTCCTGTGTACGATTTTGTTGCACGCCATCGCTTAATAGTTCTCTGTTTGATATATTGTTTATTTCATGCTCTTTTTTCTTTAACGAGCTTTTGATAAAGAGTTTGGCGTCTACGAACTTATTTCCTTGGAATATTTCAGTAAAAGCTGAAGCTTTTCTATTGTGATGTTGTGAATTCACTTATTTAATTTCCATGAAGTTTAAGGGATTTTGTTTTAAGGTCGTGCAAGTGATGACAGAATGTCGACAGGGAATCTGTACTCCTTTTTGAAGTTCCAAAAATGGATGAAGACTTGGTCTAATTGGGAATCTCTCTGATGCTTTATCTGTTTTCTTTAATCAATTCCCACAAGCCGCATTTGAATTTGCTATTTGATCTTCCCATGATAAATTCTCCTTTTTTTTTTCTTGTTGATACAGCATTATATAACCTGTTGTTTATTGCATGCTCTTTTTGGTCTTTGTTTTGGACCTTTTGGTATAAAAATGCATTGTATTTACTGTGATGAAGACCTAATGATGTTTTATAAGTATAAGAATGGAGATCTGATAATGATGTTCTCTGTTGAAGTCCGATAAGAATGCATATGAATTTTGGCTTTAGGGTTTCAGGTTAAGGTTTCCTGAACCAAAATTTTTATTCATATCCTAAAAAAATGAAATTCCAAATATGCCCTCAGATTTTAAAATATGGTAACAAAAAAAATTCGGTTCCTGTTCCTCTTCCTCTGCCGCTTGTGTGTGCATGTGTGTGTGTGTGGAGAGAGAAACAACACAAGTTGGAGTGCACATCTGCTGCCATAAAAGTGTTGAAGCTGAGTCCATATCCTCTGAGGTAACAGAATATTTCTTGCTGCCTGTTGCATGGAATTCACATCCCCTCAGTTACCTGACTGAGGACATGACGGTCCAGGATCGTTCTTTAACTTGGCACGAATCTCAAAGCACAAATAATACTGCCCCCCTGCGCTATCCTGAATAGGCACCAGCTGAGAGTAAATCTGGGCCGTCCGTTTCAATTTGCTTGAGTCACGTACCTGGGTGGATATGGATCCTGTTGCATGTGGGGGTGTCAACGGGTACAAAATGGGTTGGTGGAAGCATTTTCATAACCTTACCCGTACCCGATAAGCTAAACAATAAAAACCTTACCCGTATCTGTCTTATCAAATACAGTACGGGTCAGGTAAACTGATAAAAGGGTGTCATTGACACCACTAGTTGCAGGTGTAGTCCGAACAGTCTGGATTTAAACTCAAAATTTGAGATATCTTAGGTGATATGAATTCGTTGCAAGTGAGATGTACATTTTTATATGGGCCCCAGAGAACAGTGTGTTGAAAAATAAGTTATGATACTTACTGAGGGTCTCCACAATGCATTTTATACTTCATGTTTTATTTATTGCCTGCTGATTTTTGAAGCTGCAAACATTCCCTTGTATTCATTGTATTTCTTTCTGTTTTCTTTGACTCCGTTTCATTTCAATTTTCGCTAAATTTGATCTTTAGGATGCCAATAACGCATTAGAAATGCATGAATTATCAGATTGTACTGTGATGATTTCTCTATATTATTGCTGCCACTAAGGCACAGTAATAATTCTTCTTTGATCTTCAAATACTGCTATTTCTTGACTGCTTATTTCTAACTTTTACTTTTGCATTGCTGTTGCTTTGTTGTGTTGATGACTTGATGCTGCACTACAACTGTTGCCTTTACTAAATATTGTTATTATTTTATTCTAAATTACTGGCCTGATGATGAAAAGATGTTGTAAAAGAATAAATTCAAAATCCATGTCACTGTTGTAGCCCAATATATAATGTTTTTCGATGGATGGATAGAAGAGTGAGTATTCCCTGTAGTTTGGAGCCTATTTGGAATGTGGGGGTCTGCTGTGAGATGAATGCCATATTAAAATGGACAACTAATATCTCATTTTACACAGTCAGGTATTGCACTGGATCTGAATTCTGGATAGGAGGAGAGAGAGAGAGAGAGATTTGTAATTGCTACCGAAATTTTTATTCATAACATAAAAAAAGATGAGGCATGAAAGATATGAGGCATTTGAACCCTACTCTTTAAGTATTTGTAAATCAAATTTCGTGCCAAAGCAGATCGGACGGTCCGGAATCTAAACTCAAAATTTGTGTTACCTTAGGTGATATGTAATTTCCCCGAATTTATATCACGGGGCTCCATTAATATTTGTGCGGATTCTAATCGAATGGTCCGGATCTAAACATAAATATTCTGTTACCTCAGAGGATGCGAATTCGCCATGTGTGGGGTTACCACTCTTGATTTTTTTTTTTCCTGACATGGTCGATTTACACGTTATATATTTGGGCTCCAGTGATTTTGGCATGTTGAAAAAGTAGTATAAACACATCTATGAACATTCTGAAGGCCTAAATTTCGTTTATTTTTCTGGTGTTTCCCCTCAGTAACATACATCTCCTTAGAATTTTGATGTTTGTGTGTCTGCACTTTTTATTTTTTTACCTTTTACAGGGTATCTTTTCTCCTTGTCTTGTAAAGTTTATTGAACAGGTACTCTTAAAATATAGCTAATAATCCTTGGATCCCATTTTAGTGAGGTTTAAGTGAATAGGAAAATGCGGATAAAATGTGCACTCCTTTTTGAATTTAAGAAAGAATGACGACTTGGTATATATGGGATTCACTCTGATGCTATTTTTCATTAGAATTTTTAAGAGCTATTTTTGAAATTTTACTTACATTTTACGGCCTAACATAACTTGAATGAAGTCTGGCTTTGCATGTATCAAGATTTATGAAGTTTTTGACTTTACTTTTCTTATTAAAATGTGATGTAGGGTTTTCATTTATGTGATAAGTTTTTAGAGATTGATTTTTAAATCATTTGAGTGTAATTTAACACTTTCAATTAAAAAAATGTTGTTAAAGCTTGGTACACAAATTTTTCTGAGGTTTTTCTTTTTTGTTTCTTGGTAAAAACACATTTTTACTTGTGGTTATGAAGGCCCGATGATGCTGTAACGAGGATAAGAACAGAGATCTGAAAAAGTAGTTCTCTGTTGGAGACCGATAAGAATGTCAGTGGTTCGCTGCATGAAGCCAAAACTACTCCGTTATAAGCCCGGTGAGCTTAAGAACACCCTAGTTCTACTCTAAATACTCATATGCCATCTCTCTCTGGGTAAAATGGGTACGTTATAAATTTAAAATGAGTTTTAACAATTGAAAAGGCAATAAATTGGGTAAATTTGTGAATTTTTGAAATTTAGAGGGTTAAATATGATATTATGAATTTTAGAGGGGAATATATGTAAACTAGAGGTTTTTGAGGGGCATGCATGAAATTCACCTTTTCAATTAAGATACCGTAGAGGATATGAATTTCTTATTTTACAACCCTCATTGCCGCATCCCCCCTCAAAAAAGGAAAATAAAATTAGCTGTTGACCATGTTGCGCGGGAAGCCATTGACATTTAAATTTGGGCTCCAGAGACCTTATGTTGAAAACTTGAAATACTATCAATTAACTGAGGGTCTTCATAATATATATTCTTTGTTTTTTATCTTTTTGTGATTCTTTCAATCAATATCCTGCAAATCTGGTACTTTCTTTTATGGAGAATACTAGCATTTGATTTGGTTTTGTTCTTTTCTGATTAGAGATTTGGTTTTGTTCTTGAGTTTCCTTTTTGGAGCACATCTCTTATTTATTTCATCGAGTATCTTGTTTACCCTTAAATACTATCTTTGTAAGCTGCTATAATATCTTAGGTGATATGAATTTGCTATTTGATCTTCCCATGATAAATTCTCCTTTTTTTCTTGTTGATACAGCATTATATTACCTGTTGTTTATTGCATGCTCTTTTCGGTGTTTATTTTGGTTTAAAAATTCATTGTATTTACTGTGATGAAGACCTAATGATGTTTTATAAGTATAAGAATGGAGATATGATAATGATTTTCTCTGTTGAAGTCCGATAAGAATGCATATGAATTTTGGCTTTAGGGTTTCTGGTTAAGGTTTCCTGAACCGAAATTTTTATTCATATCCTTATAAAAAATGAAATTCCAAATATGCCCTCAGATTTTAAATGATGGTAACAAAAAAAAATTTGGTTCCTGTTCTTCTTCCTCCTTTGCAGCGTGTGTGTGCATGTGTGTGTGTGGAGAGAGAAACAACACAAGTTGGAGCGCACATCTGCTGCCGTAAAAGGTTGTAGAAGCTGAGCCCATTTCCTCTGAGGTAACAAAATATTTTACCCTTACCCGTACCCGATAAGCTAAACAACAAAGAAACCTTACCCGTATCCGTCTTATCAAATACGGTACGGGTCGGGTAAACGGACAAAAGTTACGAATTCATTGCAAGTGAGACATGTACATTTTTATATGGGCCCCAGAGAACAGTGTGTTGAAAAATAAGTTATGATACTCACTGAGGGTCTTCACAATGCATTTTATACTTCATGTTTTATTTATTGCCTGCTGATTTTTGAAGCTGCAAACATTCCCTTGAATTTCTTTCTGTTTTGCTTGACTACATTTTATTTTCTGATTTTTCCCCTCAGTAGCATACTTCTCTTCAATAGGGAATATATGTTTGGCTTTTGCATGTATCAAGATTTGTGTAGTTTGAAATTTAGATTTCTTATTAAAATGTGATGCAGGGTTTCATTTCTCAAATAAGTTCTTAAAGATAAGTCCTGGTTTAAATTTTTTTTTTCTGGGGTTTTTAATTTGTTTATTGATGAAAACAAATTATACAAAGACACCAAACAAACTTAAAAGATAATAATAGTTGCTAAAGTTCTCACTAGTGCAACAAGTACCAAGTAGTGGTGTGGCCTACTTTGCATTAATTTATTTTGTCAAATTATGTCATTTTTGGTGGTGATTTTTGGAATATTATGCTAGTTAGCTGGATATGTGATTTTAACTTTATGTCATTACTTTCTCTTTCTCTTCTCTGTTTTATGTTTTACTTTTTTGTCCTCTCAAACCACATAAATCCTTGTAACTTTTTTTTTTATTGTTAATACAATTTAAGTAGGCGAATTAGTCTAATTTCATCGAAAAAAAGAAACACAGCACGCGTGCACAGAAAAAAAAATAAAAGGGTAAGGAGAAAAAGACTAGTACGGTACTGGTTTGTGAACTCTTCTCATATATGAATGTATGCAAATTAACAGGAGAATGGGAGATGGTCAACTTTGAGGCTTTTGATGCAGGATGTGGAGATCCCTGGGGACAAGGGGAACGCTATCCTATGCGGAGTTTAAAAACTCCGCACCTGCGGTTCTTTTAATCTGGTCCGTTAGTGGTCCGTTAGTTTTAACTTGGCACGAATCTAAAAGCCCAATAATACTGCCCCCTCCGTTAGCCCGATCACAAAGCGGCTGAAAGTTAATCTGGTCCGTTCGTTTTGCTCCGCAGCTGCGGAGTTTTATAGAACTCCGCAGAGGATACGGGTCCGGGGACAAGGTGGAGGGGTATGCATAGGAAGGACCTTTTGAAAGAAATTTTGAGTTAGGGATCCCAATCCAAACTTCCCTTCCTTTTCAGCTGTAAATTTTTTGAGTTCATTTTCTCTGTCATTGTCTATAAACTATAGGTAATAATATTTTACAGCTTAACGCCATTATTATTAATTGGTACGCTCATTGCGGGACTGATCAATGGTCTGCTTACATTGAGATTTAATTATAAAATAAATGAAAGAGTTAAAAAGGATTTTCTCAACTTGCTTTGGAAAAGAATTAACTCTAATGGTTGCTATTGCTGTATTGCATAATGCACGGCCCAAGTATTTTCGTTTATAAAATAAATGCTTCTTATTGATTTAAGGGGCCATGACGTGTTAGGCTTAGACAGGCCGTAAGGCCCAAAATCACTTGAGCATCTCTCCATTTCTTTGATTGGGATCTCCGCAGACCCCATGCGCGCCATGAAACCCTAAACAAAGGTGCTTTCGCCCCGCCTCTATCTCAGGTTACATCTCTTCTTTAGCATATTTCTCTTTCTTTCCTTGATGAACATGAAATCTCCATCTCTTGTGTTCGAATTTATTGTAGCACTATCGCCTAATAGTGCGCTGTTTGATCTCTTGTATATTTCATGTTATTTTTTCTTTAACAAGCTTTTGATTAAGAAATTTACAGTAAAAACTGAAGCTTTTCTTTGTGATCTTGTGAAGTTATTAATTAATATTCATAAATTTCAAATGATTTTGTTTGATGAGGTCACACAAGTGATGAAGAGAATGTAGACAGGGATTCTGTACTCCTTTTTGAATTTCCAGAAAGGGATGAAGACATAGTCTAATTGGGAATCTCTCTGATGCTTTATCTGCTTTCTTCAATCAATTTCAGCAAGCTGCTTTCAAATTGGTAAATTTTTTCTTTTTTCAATCAATATAATCTGTTGTTTATTACATGCTCTTTTCAATGTTTGTTTTTGTTTAGAATGCATTGTATTTATTGTGATGAAGACCTAATGATGTTTTATAAGTATAAGAATGGAGATCTTAAAATGATGTTCTCTGTTGAAGCTCGATAAAAATGTACATCAATTTTGGCTTTAGGGTTTTGGGTTAAGGGTTTATGTGTGCAAGAAATTCATATCACCTAAGGTACCTCAAATTTTGAGTTTGAATCTGGACCGTCTGATACAGACTCAAACTTGTAGCTGCTTGCTGTCTGTTGCATGTGATTTATGTACATTTTTATATGGGCCCCAGAGAATAGTGTGTTGAAAAATAAGTTATGATACTTACTGAGGGTCTCCACCATGCATTTTATACTAAATGTTTTATTGCCTGCTGATTTTTGTAGCTACAAACTTTTCCCTTGTATTCATTGTTCTTTCTGATTTTCTTTGACTCCGTTCCATTTCAATTGTCGTTAAATTTGACCTTTAGGATGCCAGTAATGCATTAAAAATGCATGAATTATCAGATTGTACTGTGATGATTTCTCTATATTATTGCTGCCACTAAGGCATAGTAATAATTCTTCTTTGATCTTTAAATTCTGCTATTTCTTGACTGGTTATTTCTAACTTTTGCTTTTGCATTGTTGTTGCTTTGTTGTGTTGATGGATGCTGCACTATAACTGTTGCCTTTACTAAATATTTTTGATTGTTTTATTCTAAATTACTGGCCTGTTGATGAAAAGATGTGGGAAAAGAATAATTCAAATTCCATGTCACTGTTGTAGCCCAATATATAATGTTGTTTGATGGATGGATAGAAGAGTGAGTATTCCCCGTAGTTTGGAGCCTATTTGGAATGTGGGGGCCTGCTTTGAGATTCGTGCCATATTAAAATGGACGACTCATATCTCATTTTACAAGGTCAGGTATTGCACTGGATCTGAATTCTGGATAGGAGAAGAGAGAGTGAGAGATAGTCTTAGCTGAAGGCCGAAGCCAAAAGGGTAGGCTGAATTTAGGTTTAAAGAGATTTTTGTCTAAAACTCGTATTGTACTTCAGTCAAAGGTACTAAAATAAAGTTATAATCAACTACCAAAACTCTATTTTTGTAACAGTCTCATGATTAATTGCATAATGTCTGAGGCGAAATTGCACCTCTGAGGATTAATTAATGCACAATTACAATAGCTTTAGGCTTATTTGGATTTAGGGTTCAGGGTTTAGAGTTTAATACTGGGCTGGCTTGGCTGTAATGGTTATAGACCAAAAAAATTGCATGCAGACGCAGCAAGATAGTTAAAAATAAAATTGATAATTGAATGCATGGGTTTCGTGCAATGTTTGATCCGATTCCATAGCTTTACACTTTTAATTAATAAAATATATATTTTTGATAATTGCACGCATGGGTTTCGTGCAATGTTTGATCCTACATTAATTCCATAGCTTTCACTTTTAAATAATAAATGCTATATTTTTGATAGGAAAAACTAAAAAAAATTACATGACTACAATTTGACAATTCCTAATGTTTATATTGAAGTATTGTTGGATCACTTTCCCATCGTGGGAAAATATTGGTTGGTATATTTTGAACTAACATTAATTATCTGAAAAACTTGTGTCAGTTTGTTAAAAAAGTTGTGATCACAAGTTTTGCAAAATGTTGATAGTAGATTACAAGATTTGGCTAAATATGTCACACGGTATTGCATAATTTTTTTCATTGTAATGGAGCTAATTTCATGCAAAAAACGACAACAAAGCTACTTTTATAGCGTTTCATGCAAAAAACAGTATTGCACAATTTTTTGAAAATTGGGTGATTTCATGCAAACAAAAACAGCCAACCACCACAAAGCTACTTTTATATGAGATCATTTCTTTTGTGTTTAATGTCTTACTTCTGGGTGTAACAAGTGCGTGTATATAATATTTTTCACGTTACAGATGGAATTATAAACAATTTGATTGGCGTACATGCTTCATTTTACTGTATTATTTTGAGATATTGGAGGAAATAAAAAATAATGGACATGATACCTCACATTTTTCACTTAAGTAATATTTCACAGTTTCTAAATAATCAAACAATGCTTCCATATTGAAAGTTTGGGGTCAGATTGAATGTAGTTACTAAAATGAAATTAGCAATGTTTAGGTAGACCTTTTCAGCAAAATGCAGTGTTATCATAACCGGACCGGACTGCTAGTTTAACCAAAAAAACCGAAACAGGTCACCTGTCCGGTTCGGTTATGTTTAAAGACCGCTTAAGCAGCTGACTCGGTTAAAACCCATTGAACCAGTTGGGTTTTTGTAAAACCGCCGAACAAAACCGAAGTACAAACCCACTTCAATACAAATTTCATAAATCTAGTTGAAATCGCGATTTTTTCTTGGATTCTAAAATTTTCTTCATTTTCTCAAATTGCCAAGATGGAAAGCACCTAGAAATTGGATCTCCTTCCTCCTACGACCTCCCAATTCTCAATTTGGCCGTGTTCTTCAATATTGCTGATCCATTGATGTGTATTTCACGATGGCGCAAGTAGCTTGAAAGTCGAAATGAAATTGCAAAAGAAGTTGTCTACATCCAATAATGTAAGTAATCTCAATCAATTGATGAATTCAAATCTATAAAATACTTGAAATGCTTGAATTTTTTAGTAAACTTTATTGAATTGATGCATGCATTTTAATGTTTGATGAAATGTCCAAATGAAAATAGAATTTTAGATGAGAGCAGTGGGGTTGCCAATGATTGCCAATAACTGGTAACATAGAGGTATTAGTTTGGTAATCCTTTAAACAATTCACAGAGGGATAACGAGAGGATTTGAGTGTTGTATAACTGCTGGATGAAGTTTTGTTAATTCATTTATGTTGCTTGTTTAAGTACATCTCGATGTATTTAGTTTTTAAAATACAATTTAATTGGGATACTTAGCGAGGTTCTGATCCACTATTATTCTAGTGTTTATATTTGAGAATAACTCAAATTCAGTTTAGTGAGTTCTGAAGATGGCTTCTATTTTTAGAGATTTTTAGAATTTCGTTGTTGGTTTTTTGGATAAAATTATTATTTACATGTGTGGTTCTTTATAGGTTGTAGCTGAAATTACTTTAGAGTTGTTTTATCTTCAGGCATGTGATGAGAAAATCTTAATACTCACGACAGTCCTCTGAGACTTATTTTATGATGTGTTTATAATTATTCTGTTCTAGGTTTCTCTGACAACAATTCAAAACTATAATAATTGTTTAATCATTCGAGTTTTATAGTTTTCTGAAGAACCTAATCATTGTTGTTGTAAAGAAATCATGTCGGTAATTAATCTTGAAGCAGGTGGATCTGTAGCACCTTCTTTTTCGAAAACTGCCACAAGAGGCAAAATAGATCCGGTTTGGGAACATTGTACTGAACAAAACAGAGAATGCTCGGGTTTCCCAGTTCTACTGGTAAACGAAACATGTTTCTCAGCTTTTGTGATAAACGAAACAGGTTTTCAGTTTTACTAGTAAACAAAATACGCTGTCAGACTGTTGTAATTAAACTGATTTTACTAATGTCAGGCCTACATGCATGTTACTAAAAAAAAATTAGTACCCATATAAATTGTGATTATTTTAGGAAAAATTAGCAGTTGAACCGGTCGACTCATCGGCGGACCAGTGAACCGTTGACCCGAGCAATGTCCGGTCCGGTTTTGATAACATTGGTGTATAGGTTGATACTGGTGTGCTTGTACCAATTGGTTGATACTAGGGTATTTGGATCAGCTGATACCGGTTAGTTTAAATTATGGACTATTTAATCATATTCGTTTACCGTCTTTTCTATTACCGTTCCAGTCGGTCCTAGCTCAAAAAAAATTCGAAATCTCATGGCTGTTATATTGCCAAAAAGGTTTTGAAATGTACTTCAAACTAGATGGCTTTTTCATTTGCATTGATAACACATTTTAAAAAACTGAGCTCATCTAATATAGTTATTGTATGAGCTATTTATTATCATGTTCGTTTATTATTATTGTACTTTTTAGTTGTATGAACTATTTTATCGTCATCTTTATTTATTGTATTTATTATTTATTATCATCTCCACGTGCATGTATTAAGTATTAACTTTAGATTATTTTAATTATTTACACTATAATGTGTGGAGATGGGCTATCATGCTTTGGGTAGTAAAGATGGTATTTTACTTTCTGCTCATATCTCTATTTTTAAAGTTTAAGTAGTCGATCCGAACCTCTCCGCATGATCCTCATATTGTAATGTGCTTGGAGACCAAATTTTATATTTTTTTGGAAAATTTTTACTATTTTTAAATTTTTTTGAAAATCATTGTTTATTTTATTTTATTTTTATTTTATTTTATTTAATGAAAAGCTGTGATTTTCTATGAGATCGCTTCTATTTTATTTAATACACAATATTGTTATGTGATTTTGGCGGATATCAAAGTTACAAATATAATTCTCCATATATTTCAGTTAAGTATTTATTTGACATTTTTCCAAACAATCAAACAATGCCACCATTTGAAATTTGATATCTTTAATTTATCATATACTATTTCTTTATAGTGAAACCGTTAATTCAACTCTACAAGTATTGATTAGATTATCCTTTTCTTTTGCTCACCATGAACAAACAATTTAAAATAATGTTTATAATGAAACAATCAGTTTAAATATAGTCCCAAGCGGTGTGTAAAATATTTTGAACTGACTGCCTCTAGTGGATTAATGGAAATCAACAATCTAATTCTAATATTTAAAAACGGACTTTTACGAGAATTTGGTGATCACATAAAATCTCCTAACAATTGTTGTATTAAATATTTGTTATAAAAACTCATAATGTTAATCCCATTAATTGTTTTTCGTAAAACAGACTTTGACAATAAAAGCTATTGTAAAAATCTATTTAGGCATTTTTGTGAATTCCAAACACGTTTTTTTTTTTTAAATTTCGAATTTTTGATCTGATTTAGCTGATTTTAACCGATTCATCAAATTTCGATTTCATGGTCAACTTACACTACTACAAAAAAACACTTCGCCGTTAGGCGAAATCGCTATCCGCAATCGGATTCTGCACCGATATCTATCGCCCTGATAGAAAATGTGTACACATAACTACTGAGTAGGTCCACTTAGAAATGGAGAAATTGCTAACCTGGACAAGATTTCTACGGAACCGATACCAGCTTTTTCCCAAGGAAAAAGCAACTTGGGCTTCCCAGCGCATTTATGACCTCAATGACCGTGTCACTGTGAAACAAGGCCCATTAAGCACTGTATAAGCCAACATGAGCTGAGCAATGCGGCACTAATGAAAGTGCGTAAGACGAGGAGGCTAGGAGCGGGAGCCTACCAAGTACCAACATTCCATCGTAAATTTTGGGAACCCATTTTTACAGCGAGAATCTCGCTGCGTACAGCGAACTCATATTTCACGGACCAAAATACCCCTCCATCAAAGGCGGGGATATATCGTGCAGAGATTTCCAGGGCAGGGATCAAGCTGGGGCAGGGGCATTTTGGTCCATCGAAAAATCGAACGCTGTACGCATCAATTTTTACGCTGTAAAAATGGGTTCTCTAAATTTTAAAGCCAGCAATGCTTTTAATCGAAAAGCAATATTTAATTCTTTCACCCCAAACTAACTTTTAATTCCCAAAACAATATTTCCCTTTCCAAAAAAATCTCTCGTCCCCTGACCTTTCGCCTCCCCTCGTCTTCTGCTATAAATTCCGTCCCAACTCTGCAACACTTGACAGTAACAATACCAACAAGGAAACAACAACATATAACTAAAAACATGGCCGGAAATGCTCTTGTTTCATCCTACAATGACAACATCCGCCCCTTGCTCGATGCTGTAGATCGACTGCGTCACCTTAAAGTGACTCAAGAAGGTATCCAGCTCCCGACAATAGTCGTAGTTGGAGATCAGTCAAGTGGCAAGTCGAGTGTGCTGGAGTCTCTTGCCGGCATCAGCCTGCCACGTGGCCAGGGCATTTGCACACGAGTACCCCTGGTCATGCGTCTACAAGGTGATCCATACGCCACCGAGCCGTTGCTCTATCTAGAGTACCAAAGCAAAACCGTACCAACGACTGAGGCTGGGATCACAGCGGCTATAAACAAGGCAACAGTTGAGATTGCCGGTGGGGGAAAGGGAATCTCTGATGCACCTATTACCCTTGTTGTCAAGAAGAAAGGTGTTCCTGATTTGACCCTGGTGGATCTCCCGGGGATTACCCGTGTTCCGGATCAAGGTCAGCCCGAAGACATCTACGAGCAGGTTTCTAGCATAATCATGGGGTATATTGCTCCAAAAGAAAGCATAATATTGAATGTGTTGTCAGCAACGGTGGACTTTCCGACATGTGAATCAATCAGAATGTCTCAAAAAGTTGACCAACTCGGAGAGCGAACTCTAGCGGTGGTCACCAAGTCTGACAAGGCTCCCGAGGGGTTGCTCGAGAAGGTCACTGTGGATGATGTCCACATTGGACTTGGCTATGTCTGCGTCAGAAATCGGGTGGGAGATGAGACATATGAGCAAGCTCGGGCTGAAGAAGAGCGTCTCTTTAAGTCGCATCCTATGCTGTCCCAAATTGACAAGTCAATGACTGGGATACCGGTACTTGCCCAGAGGCTCACGCAAATTCAGGCACCAATAATTGCAAAATGCTTGCCAGATATTGTTAAGAAGGTTGATGGGAAGCTTAACAGAAGCCTGTCTGAGCTAAATGGAATGCCTCAGAAGTTGTCGACGGTTGTCGATGGTCTTAAGGCAATCTTGCACATTATTAAAGTGCTGAGAGAATCTCTGGAAAAGTCACTTATAAAAGGCGAGTATGATGAGTTTCCTGATGAGAAAAGCCTCCATGGAGCAGCTCGTATTTATGAGATGCTTGCGAGCTACTCTAGCAAACTCCCTTCCAACTGCCCGACTACTAACGATCTGTTTCTAATGGAGGAAGTGAATGTTTTGGAGGAGGCCAAGGGTATATGGCTTCCTAACTTCCTGCCTCGGTCAGCTTTCCATGTTCTTCTGAAAAGGAAGGTCGGTACCATCTCGCACAAACCGCATGAGTTGATCAATGCTGTTTGGGCTTACGTTGGGAATCTGACAATCCAGATAATGTTGCGCTCGCGACATTTTCAGAACTACCCGCAAATTCAGTCCTCAAGCCAAAGAGTGGTGCACAATCTAATTACTAAGTTGAATGCCAAATCATACGAGTTTGTGAAGAACATGATTGAGATGGAGTATTGCTCTGATTACACGTCAAACCCGGATTACATGAAAAGGTGGGCTGAGTTTATGACAGAAGAGAGAAACTTCACGGAGGCGATTGAAAACCACTCGAAGCCTACAAAGGTATCTCTAAAGGCCTTTGGAGTGGTTGAGGTCGGACATCTTAGGTTCTACACTGACATAGCTGAGCAGGCATTTGATATAAGGATGAGGCTTACTGCTTATTGGAAGTCGATTGTACTGAGGTTGGTTGATGGTGTGGCGCTGCATATCTTGCACAGCATCAAGAACATGGTGGAGTGTGAACTGGAGGCTGAGCTGATTAATGAGCTGGTGGGAACAAAAATGGCAGGGGTTGAGAAAATGCTGGAGGAGTCGCCCGCAACTGCCACAAAGCGGGACCGGCTCAAGAAGAGTGTAGAGCTACTGAGGCAGTCCAAGGACATTGTTGCCAACATCATGGATCGTATTGTTGTGGAAGGAGAAAAGTGATGGTTGTTTCTTTTCTTTGAATTCAGTGGGTACTTATGGCTATAATATGAATATGTTATCATATTTTGTTTAGTGAGTTAATCTATGGTTATTTTATGAGGGGGGTTGGGTAGGGTATGGTCCCTTTTTATGAGCTAGTATTTGCTGGGGCTTAGTATATGAACTTGTTATCCGTGTTTTATCTTAATTATTAATGAACTCCAATATCAACTAGCTTGGAGATGGGATCATACAGGGAAGTTCACTACACACTCCTTATACAATTTTTTAAACTTTAGATGTGTCATACCTACCAGCACAGAACTGATATGGTGGACTTTACCTATTCCACTAAAAATCAGGGTCTTTATGTGGTTGACCACACATAATTCAATACTTACCAAAGACAATCTAACTAGTAGGGGGTGGTCTGGAGAACAAGCTTGTCAATTCTGTACTGATAATGAAACCATTAACCATTTGTTTCTAACTTGTACTCTGGCTCAAAGAGTATAGTTTTGGTTAGAGAAGAGTCTAAGATGTGATGCATGCATGGCTTTCTTTTGATGATATTCTTCATTTTGCAATGCATTTATCAGTGACTGAAAAAATTGATTTCCTACTGGTACTAAGTGCTGTGTGCTGGACAATTTGGAGGCATAGAAATATAGATGTTTTAATAATTGCACTACTAAATCAGATAGAACAATTATCTTTCTAATTAAATCTATACTTTGTTATTGGGCAGAAAATGTCAAGCAAAAGGTGAAACAAGTTGTAGAAGATTGGATGCCCATTATTGAAGATGCAATTCCTTCGGATCAATACATGCCTTTGGAGATGGTGGTGTATCAGTCTCCAGTGATACCTGATCAGCAGTGAAGACACACATTAAACAATGTTTGTACTTAGCATATATCATTAGCCCCCTCCTGTGCGGCTTAGTTATAGCCTTTTTAGCATACTTTTGGTACTTAGACTCAACACAAACTTGGTATATAGCTTGGTTGGTCTGCATATTATGTTGCTTTGTGGTTCTTTTTGTCCTTCTGAGTAGTTCCTGACTATTCCACTGATGAACAGTAACTTTGTAATTATGGTTTCATGTTAAATGGAACGGGCTTATGCCTTTTTAAAAAAAAAAAAATTATCAATGAACTTGCCCTGATTTTACTTTAATTCCTCCTGCTTTTCTTTTCTGGTATTATGATCACAGACAAAAATCAAATTATGCATACTTTAATTTAGACAAAAATCAAATTTCTGCTTTTCTTTTCTTTTCTTTTCTTTTCTTTTATCATTTTAGAAAATCAAATTGGGGGTAAATATTTCAGAGATTTAAAGGAATAAGATTGAAAAATTGCTCTAATCTTCGAGCAAATATGGGCTACATATATAGTTTGTAATCCTGTTGACGTTTATAGTCGGCGCAAGAAGTATCTTAGTATCTCATAGTAAATTTATTTATTTTCCTAAAAAAAATAATTATTGATATAAACTCATAAATTATAAAATATGAGGCACTGGTGCGTCATCCCCTAGTCCATTTTCTTTATTAATAGAAAAATAAATAAATAAATATCGAAATGGAGGTAGAATTTCGTGAAATTTCGGAATATAGAAAGAATGTGATGGTTTATCACGTCCGCCGGACGTTATATACCATCATGTCCAGCTAATTTAAATTGTAAATTCTACACTTGCTAATTAACTAAAAAAGCAAAAATAATAAAATAATAATCTTGGACATGATAGTCTATCACGTCCAGCCAGAAATTTTCTACTTTGGCTATTATCATCCAGTGAGGAGTTTATATTTTTATCGAGATCTAAATAAGCAGTTAAATTGGAACAGTAAGAACATGAATTGAATCAATGAGATCTAAAAAAGTAGCGAACATCTATTTAGAACAATTAAATTGGACTACAAGAGCACTGGAAAATATATCATCTCGTAATTTAAGCACATGAATTGAACTGCTAAAACTTTCAAAAAGAAAAACAACACACATCAAAACCATCAATTTGAATTGTTTGCATGTTTTGGCGGGACGTAATGGTCTATCACATCCAGAAATTATTTTTTTCATTTTTTAGTTAATTAGCAATCTTGGAGTTTACGGTTTAGCTTAGCTGGACGTGATGGTTTATAACATCCAGTAAACGTGATAAATCATCACGTTCTTCTTATATTCTGCAATTTTACGAAATCCTACCCTTATTTCAAAATTTATTTATTTATTTATTTTTCTATTAATAAAAAAATCGGTATCGCCATGGACACGTGGATAGGCACCACATGGCCAAAATTGTTTAGCTGAGCGTCATATAAATAATGTGGGACCCACTTTTCAGAGAAAGTAATTACCAAAATCGCAATTTTTCCATGTCCATTGATTATATTTTAAATTGCGATATTTTGGAGAGTCACGATTTATTCATTTAATTTTGTGATATTTTACTAAAGATACACTATGTCAATTACAACAATTAGAAATAATAAGCTATTCTAATTAATACTAAAAATAAAGAAAATGAGCATCAAATTGCATGTCAATTAACGCTAAATTGCTTATTGATAAACACAAGTCAATTATCCTAAATTGCATCCAAAATACCAATTTATATTAGCAAATTACCCAATTATATACCATACAACAAACATAAATAATCAATAACGATCAATTCTTATGCTATCCCATTTTCTCAAAACGAAACAAGGATTTCTCATGTCAGTAATGATCCTACAAGCAATAATTGGAGAAAAATCTTCACATCCGTCAACTATTTGAGCGAAAATTTAAATCAACATTTTCTCAAATTGCACACTTTATTAAGGCTTCGGTACTTTTTAAAGCACAAATCGGTCCGTGCTACGGTTTCGTATTTTTATTTTCAAAATTCAAACAGTCGATTTGAATCGCTCAACATGTTCTCTATATGAAAATATATTTGAAAACCAATTTTTTTATCTTTTAGGATTTTTTTTACTATCTTTTTAGATAGATAGAAAATCACTACTTTTGAATGGTTCAAAATCTTTTAGATCAAGTGATTTTCTACTTATCTAAAAAAAATAGTGAAAAAATTCATTAATATATAAAATTTGATCTTCAAGTATATTTTCACATGAATATTATTTTGACGGTTCAAATCGATTATTTGAACTTTATAAACAGAGATATCGATCCATATATAGCACGGATCGTTCCGTGCATTACAATGTATTGTAGCCTCACTCAATGAAAATCCATATTATGAAATTATGAAATGCACACTTAGTCAATTATCAACTACAAATAATTTTTGCACTTCACCAATGCACACCTATGAGTAATTTAATGCACACGTTGGTAGCTAGGTGAAAGTTCAGTCAATGCACACAAGTAATTAGATGCATACTTAAATAGTCATATTTACCGGATCAGATCAGAAAAAATTGATAATGATACACAAACTTTTATAAATTGAAATGCACACTAGAATTTCAGCCAGAAATCCTCGATGGCTCGATCAAATTCAAATTCAGCCGATCCTTTTATATCTGTTTAGAATTATCTGTATGTGAAAATAGATAAGATTACTGTTGAAAATAACAAGCTAGAAAGAGCCAATTGATCTCAGCCGTTCATCATTGATCAATTAAATAAAAATTAGATTAGAATAGAATGTACAGTACCAACGGATCTGTAGCTACAGTAGAATTAGAAAAGAGCCGTTAGAAGTTTTATTATAAATAGACCATAGGAACCTTGTAAAGTTTTTAACTGTTCAAAAAAATATAACTCCTCAGATCAATTCTTGTCTCATAAAATTCAACATGGTATCAGAGCATCTGATATACTGATAACCGATAAACCGATAAACCCGATAACCCAATATCAGCAATTTACCAGTAAAACTGGTAACATCATAAAACAGCAACTTAAAAGCTTCCGATAAACTCTCAATAAGCAGTGCAAGAATGGATCAATGGGGGCAGCCATCTCACGAGTCTACCAACCCATCGAAACTCTCTCCGCAACTGCTAAATGGTGCAAATTATCTATCATGGGCCAAATCTGTCACAATTACTCTTAGCGGTAGAGACAAGATCGATTTCATCACTGGAGACAGTAAAAAACCCGAACCAGCCAACCCACAGAACATCACAGTGGCCGAAAAAGCTCAAATTCGAAAATGGCAAAAAGAGGATCATTATGTAATGTCTCTCTTATACGGGTCAATCGAGCAACAAGTGCTTGATTTGTTTCTCCAAAATTGCAACACATCCAAAGAATTGTGGGATGAAATTAAATCATTTTACGGCCAACAAAAAAACCATTCCCATGTTTATCGCCTTCAACTCGAAATTCAACAAGAAAAAAAGGGAACCAAAACTCATTTAGAGTACCTTGCTTCTTTAAAAAAGAAGTACGATGAACTCGATGTTTATCGACCATTCACAACTGATGCAAAGGATCTCAAAAAGAGAAAAGAAGAAGATCGAATTTTCTCGTACCTTGCGGGCCTTGATACAAGCTATGAGATCATTCGATCACAAATTATCCGAGCACCCGACCTCCCTTCCTTCTCTGAGGTAGTCAATCAAATCCAGCGAGAAGACAGTTTACGGGAGGCCATGGAGGGTCCACAAGCCAGCCATGGCGAAGGACACGAACCCCATGGCCATGCCGTTCGAAGTCACCAAAACCCTAGTTTTCAATCTCACCAAAATCGGCCAAACCATAAAGGTGAGAAATGCACTCACTGTAAAAAGGAGGGCCATAAGGTGGATCGGTGCTATTTCCTTCACCCTCACCTAAGGCCGAAGTGGTGGAAGGAGCAGGAACCGAAGAAAGGGGGAGGCGACTGGAAAGAGGAGAAGCGGAGAGAAAAAGAAAAAGAAAGAGAGGGGTTCTCTGCTAAAATCGGATCCGGACCGAGTAATAACTCAACCGGGTCTGTTGAACCGGGCTTTAACCAAACCAGCGGCCTAAGTGGGTTTTTCGCTGGCGGGTCGGCTCCAAGCGGGTCAGGAGGAGTTGGGTCAGCAGATCAAGTGCAACATATTCTCCAGCAGCTTTCTGTGCTGCTATCTAATCAAAACAATATTCAAAGCTCATGTGGTATTGTATCTCACTCTAAAAATTTAAATTTTATTGACCAAATAATTATAGATAGCGGTGCAACGGACCACATGTTTGGGAATAAAAAATTTCTTACCAATTTGAGATTACCAAAAGGTGACCAATATGTTGTAGTAGCCAATGGTATGAAAGAAAAAATAAATTACATAGGTGAGATTAATTTGTGTAATAAAAAAATTAGTAGTATTCTATTTTTAAATTCTTTTCCTATAAATCTACTTTCGGTTAAAAAATTAACACAAGAATTTAATTGTAATGCCATCTTTTCTTGCAACGATGTTGTATTTCAGGACCGGGTAACCGGGGAGAAGATTGGTGAAGGTTTTCTCAAAAATGGACATTATTTATTGAATTTACAAGAATTAAAGTTTTGCGCTTCGGCAAGATCAATTGATTACGAAAGATGGCACAAAAGACTTGGGCATCCCTCCAACAAGATTTTAAGTAGTATTTTAAATTTTCCAAAATCAAATTGTATTAATTGTGATGTTTGTAAAATGGCAAAGCAAACGAGACTTCCCTTCTCACTTTCCAATAGTAGAAGTGAAGCATCGTTTGATTTAGTCCATTCCGATGTATGGGGTCCGGCCCCAATTAACTCTTATAATGGATTTAAATATTTTGTTATATTTATTGATGATTTTTCTAAAGCTATATGGTTATATTTATTAAAATCAAAAGATGAAGTATTTAATTGTTTTCAAGAATTTCTTTGCCTTGTAGAAACTCAATTCAATACCAAACTTAAAATATTTAGATCGGATAATGGAACGGAATTTGTAAATAAAAATTTTACAACCCTTTGCAAAGAAAAATGAATTATTCACCAAACCACATGCATTAATACTCCCGAACAAAATAGAGTATCGGAACGAAAAAATAGATATTTGTTAGAAATGACACGTGCACTATTATTTCAAAATAACGTTCCAAAAATATATTGGTCGCATGCCATCCTTTGTGCTACACATCTAATTAATAGACTACCAAGTGTCGTTTTAAAAAATAAAAGCCCAACCGAAATTCTTTACCAACAAAAAAAAGAATCTTGATTATTTAAGAGTTTTTGGTTGTGTGTGTTTTGTTCATATTAAACGAAAAGATAAATTCGATTATATGTCAACCAAAGCTATTTTTCTAGGATATTCATCTTCAAAAAAAGATTATAAATGCTATGATCCAATAAATAAAAAAGTATTTATTTCTAGAGATGTGATATTTTGTGAGGATGTACCGTATTTCAAAAAAGGTGAGATTACAAAAAATTTACATGACCATTATCAAATGAGATCTCCAACATTTCCTTTAGATGACTTAGATTTTATACCAAATATAACTCATGAACTTGAGGTTGATAATGAAGAAGAGATAGATAATAATGTTTCCAATAATAATAATGATAACAATAATGAGGAAGAAGAAACTACAAGTGTGAGAAGAACCTCAAGAATACCTATACCATCTACTAGACTTAGAAATTATGTAACCTATACGGTACAATACCCCATACAAGACTTTGTATCGTATGAAAATATCTCACCCGAGTATGATGCATTTCTTACTTCTATTCACAAAGAAGAAGAACCTAATAATTATCAAGAAGCAATAACCAAACCGGTATGGTGCAATGCCATGAGGGAGAAATTAAGAGCATTAGAAAAAAAATGATACATGGGTAATCGTACAATTACCAAAAAATAAGAGAGCCGTAGGGTGTAAATGGGTATACAAAATAAAATACCATAGTGATGGTACCATAGAACGGTATAAAGCTAGGTTAGTGGCAAAAGGGTATACTCAAACCTATGGTATTGATTATAATGAAACCTTTGCACCAGTGGCCAAAATGAATACCGTTAGAATTTTATTTTCTATTGCGGTGAATAATAATTGGAACCTATATCAAATGGATGTGAAAAACGCATTCCTTCAAGGAACACTTGAAGAAGAGGTTTATATGAACCTACCACTCGGTCATAAAATGGAGAACAAATCTAATCTAGTTTGTAGGTTAAATAAGTCCATTTACGGATTGAAGCAATCTCCTCGGGCATGGTATGGAAAACTTAGCTCATATTTAAATTCTTGTAATTTTAACACTAGTAGTGCCGATCATTCGTTATTCACAAAAATAGAAGGGAAAAACATAACTATTGTGTTAGTTTATGTAGATGACCTTATAATCACCGGAAATAGTTTAGAAGAAATTAGAAAATTAAAAATTCAGTTAAAAGAAAAATTTGATATTAAGGATTTAGGATACTTAAAATATTTTCTAGGGATAGAAGTAGCTTTCTCAAATAAAGGTCTATTTATTTCACAATGAAAATATACATTAGATTTGTTAAGGGAAACGGGCAAGTTAGGTTGTAAGCCAATCTCTACACCAATGGATAGCAAATATAAATTAAATATCGAGGATGGTGAACCCTTAGATGATGTAAACAATTTTCAAAGACTAGTAGGTAAATTAATCTATCTTACGGTAACCCGACCGGATATTTCTTTTTCGGTAAGCCAAATTAGTAAATTTATGTATTCACCTAGAACACCTCATTTAGAAGCCGCAAATAGAATTCTGCGATATTTAAAACAAAATTCCGGAAAAATATACTTATGACTAACAATAAATCTAATGCAATATGTGGCTATTCCGATGCAGATTGGGCCGGTAGCTTCAATAGAAAATCTACCACCGGTTTTTGCACATTTGTAGGCGGGAATCTAGTCACATGGAAAAGCAAGAAACAAAGTGTCGTGGCTCGTTCAAGTGCGGAAGCGGAATATTGAGCCATGGCATCTACCGCAAGTGAGCTAATATGGATCAAGCAACTACTCAAGGATATGGGTGTTGAAATTGATCAACCGATGAAAATGTATTGCAACAATAACTCCGCTCGGCATATTGCCTCGAATCCGGTGTTTCATGAGAGGACAAAACACATAGAAGTTGATTGCCATTTTATTAGAGAGAAGGTCCAAAACAAAGAAATAGAGACTCCGTTTGTTAGAAGTGAAGATCAATTAGCGGATGTCTTCACCAAAGGATTGGATTCAAAACAATTCGAGAATATTTCAAGCAAGCTAGGATTGTACGATATTTACATCCCTAGCTTGAGGAGGAGTGTTGAAAATAACAAGCTAGAAAGAGCTAATTGATCTCAGCCGTCCATCATTGATCAATTAAATAAAAATTAGATTAGAATAGAATGTACAGTACCAACGGATCTGTAGCTACAGTAGAATTAGAAAAGAGCCGTTAGAAGTTTTATTATAAATAGACCATAGGAACCTTGTAAAGTTTTTTAACTGTTCAAAATATATCTCCTCAGATCAATTCTTGTCTCATAAATTCAACAATTACTAAAGTTCTTTCATCCAATTTTAAAACGAAATATTCAAAGTACATTTATCTATCTAATTAAGTGCAATTCATCACATGGAGTTTGACCTTCTACATCCTCAAAGCGTCCTGGACAAGATTGTTATTGCATTCAACAACTGCAGCATCAGCAAACTAACATAATTGCAGCAACACTGATGACCAAAATGCCCTTAAATGATAACACACATTTAACACACTTGACCTGTGTCAAGAAAAAATATAAAATTGAGGAAAATTGTACCATCTAACTAAAATGCTGGTACACATTTCAATTGTACCAGAAAGTTGAAGACATTCATTAATCCAAGCAAATCAAAATATAGTGCTTCAAGTGGTACAACCATCTCAGAATTTGAGCAAATCAAAATAGACTACAGTGTCCAGGACAAGATTGTTATCTAATTCTCCTTTCATCACTGCCACAAATCAAAACCCCAACCCTTCCTATTTCACTAACCCTTACATCCATCCATAACAAAATTAGGAGATTTATCACAAAGCAGTACTGCAGTACCACATACAGCAAATAATCTTCCAAAAAGAAAACATTTAGCAATAAATAAATGGTAAAGAAGATCCAACAAATAACCCAAAACAAGATAAGATTGGAATTTTAGCAAGTGTTTATGTCAAAGTAGGTAAAAGGTGCTTACCGAGCAGAATAATAAACGGTAAAGCACTGTCGGAGGCCGTTCAACAAAAACACATCATGCTTTAAACTAAAACCCAACTGTTTCTAAAAAATCTAAAGCATCTGTCTTTTTTCTATCTTTAAGAAAAATTAGAATACTATTTAGAGGATTTTTTAGATTTCTTTTTAGATTTTTTAGATTTGGCTCGCAGGCCATATCTTTTCAGGTATTCCTTGTGTTGGATCAGCTCAGCTTCAACCTCTTCTTTAGGCCTATATAACAGCTCCCTCATGCGCCAAATCTGTGTCAATCAGATAGATGTATCAAAACTGAGAACACAATTATGTGTGTATGTATGTGTGGCAGACCGGTAGTGTGTGTGTGTAAGAGAGAGGGTAGTGTGTGTTTGAGAGAGAGAGAGAGAGAGAGAGAGAGAGAGAGAGAGAGAGAGAGAGAGAGAGAGTGCCTGTAAGGTACCGCCACCTATAGTACTGCTGACATCATGAGATATGCTAGCAAGGGTCCAAGGTTCATCAGGGTTCCAGTGGAAATCCATAATTCGGTCTCTACATTTTACCCCAAGAAATGTTCATGACATTCCAATATAAAATTTTCGGAAAAGTATAATTTGTCTATAATAGTTGTGACAAATTTAAACCAGACCAACTAATATATACAAAGATTTTACAAATGGTGTAGTTTGGTTAAACTTCCACAATTCGGGATGTATATATAAAAAAAAATATATATATCAGTACCTATGACCAGCATGTGTAAATAATAGTCCTCTTGCATTTTCATTGTTCCCAACCTAATTTTAAAAAAAATATTAATAACATGATTACAGCTGAGACTCAAATAATGATATGTAAATAAAATAGTTGCAGTTAAAGAGGATAATTGCCAAGATAAATAAATTTGACGACCGTATCATGATCCCAGATGTTCAAGAAGCCATCATCAGCAGCAGTACCAAATACAGATGCTTTGTCCGGACACCACTATATTAGATTAAAAAAAAAATGCTTTCAAACTTAAGATAAAAAGGGATCTGATGTTTACATTTTCATTGCTACAATTATAATCGAATAGCTTATAAGTCATTTGCAAATAACATATAAAAATATTCAAACAAATATTAACAACAGAGATTCAATTCCCTGATTTTTCATCGTATATGGCTCAACCAAATGGCTTTCTAACTAGTACCTAAATACTTGCAAATCATCATTAATTGTATAATGATTTGCAGGACAAAACTGGCAACATTTAACAGAATATTTCAATGGAACAGTCTCATGTTATTTTTCAAATACATCACAAACTTTTGGGTCAGTTGCAAAGTGAGAATGACTGGGTGTTTTCTTCCAAATGTGAAAATAATGCAGGTGCAATTTGCAACAAATACAATCCAACAAAATAAGCATTAGGTGAGTAACAATTTAATTATGCCTGGATAGAGTAAAGAGGAGCCGTGTGGGTTCCAAACTTGAGAATTGGTGATGCGACCCCACCAGCAGTCAGATTACGGCGATCAAACAAATGCACAGTATGATCAGCAGATCTAAAACAAGAGCACAAGCCGAGAAAATCAATACAATTCCGGTTCACATTAGTTCAGAGAAGTGTCAGCTATAACCTACCCAGTGAGAATAAGGTTCACATCTTGTGCATTCCAGTCTACACAGTGAAGATCATCATCATGTGCTTTCTCAACCTAACAAAATCCAAAATTTTAAAATAGTTCAGAAATATTCCATAGTAATCATGGAAATCAAAGTTATACAACATGCCAGGACTTAATAGTGACCGTCATTGAAGATAAAACTAAAACCCGTAGGCATAAAATCATAGTACTTAATAAAGCAAGAATCGTGTCCTGTAAAGCAATTCCAGAGCGAAAGAGAGAGAGAGAGAAGTATTGTTGTTTGTTATTTTTATGTTGTAAGAACCTATTTACTCATTCAATGCAGCACTCGACAGCCACTGTCAAGTTTTAAAAAAAAAAAACAGAGAGAGAGAGAGAGAGACTTTAACAACAGGAGCATTTCCAGAGCGAACATCCCAGAGAATGAGGCAAGAATCGTCACCGACACTACAGAACTCCTGTGCACTATAACCAACATAGTGGAAAAGAAAATGAAATAATTAATATTTGTCTTCAGTCTTCACCAAAGCCCCAGAAGGCCGGAAGATTATTTTATTACTTAAGTACCTAGTGGGGCAGAACTGAACATCTTCAACAGTTGCATCATGGCCTTCAAATACCCCACGAGGAACTAATTTAGGGCTATCTTTTGTGATAAGTGAACTTCTTCCCGACTCAATCGATCCCAGAGAAGTGATATAGTCTTGTATGCTCCACAGTACAACAGACTTATCCTGCCCTGCATTTTTTCAAAAAACTTTTTACATTTTAGATCTCAATTGAAATTGAATAAGTATGAGTTTCAAATTTTCAATTCAAAAAATGCATAGACCTCCTGAAAGTACAAACGGTTCAGTAGGACACATGGCGAGTGCAAACTCGGCATTTTCTCTGTGGCCTGTCAGTATCTGCATGCAAAAGAAATATTTTTATATATATTGGGTTAAAAGATCGTTGAAAATAAATATACCCATGATTATGAACACTTAAAATGCGATAACAGACCAGATCAGGACAAGACTCGGCAGCTCCATTGACAGGATCCCAAGTCCCATATAAACACCTAAAATCAAAATACAACTTCAATATATATAACAGCAAGAGGATGCATCAAGTATAATAAAAAGAGATGTCATACATACATCGGGACTGTCAGTATGTGTGGCCACTATTTTACTGTTTTGAGGTAGCTCTTTAATTTTGTTGACCTGTACATGACAAGGAATTAGTTTTTAATTTAATCAGTGTGAAAGATTTAAAAACATATTTTCTTATCAAAAGAATGAGGTTTTTTGTTAGATACCTCCCCCGGATGTAAAAGAGTCTTGTATCTCTTCACAAATGGAGATTGTTCTTCTTCATTGAACTAAAGGAGAAATTTTAACTATACAGTAAAGCTAAAAGTTGTGTAGCATGGACCAAATACTAGTAGAGATGTGGTAACAAAATATGGAGAATAGGAAAGATAAATATTTGCAATCTACCTGAGAAATATCATCAGCAGTTGCAACTCCTGGTCGCACAATGTCACAATTTGTGATTATCAGAGTATTTGGGACAGAGCCATCAGTCTAAAAGAAAGGAAAAGAAAAGAACAACAACAATAATGACAATAACAAATTAAAAAATAATTTCAATATCAGGGATTATTTATTCAAATATAAAATATAAATCGGAGATCTTCTTTCCTGCTCAGCGAGATATAGACGCTGACGGTTTTTGTCTGTTCCTTGCTCAAATTGTGAACCCCATCTAAAATAAAAAAATCAGTAATATTATTATGTAATTTGCTAACTAAAAAAAAGAACTTGCAACAAAAGTCTTGTTGTTTCACCTACATAAGAACAAATGTATGCAATGTATCAGGGGAATAAAACAATTTAAAAGTTAGTATGTTTTCCCGGAATCTACAAATACTGGAAACACAGGGGTATAAGAAGAAATAGGATAAGAATTATCGAATCCTAAAGAACTACTCTTGAAAACATCTAAACCCTGACAAACAGCTTACACTAAATGAAAATTGGATAAGAATTCTCAAATCAGATTAACTCCATTTCTGGAGGTCTATCAAGAAATGCCCTCAATACTGAAAACAGAGAAGCAAAACCGGTAACGAACTACACATTGCCAAAAGCTCTAGCTATGAATCTAGCTTAACAAACACAGGAAAGGAAAAGGAAAAGAAAAAGAAAGATCGGATATATGAGCATACCGACACGAGAGGGAAGGCCAGACGAGTTTGTGGCTAGTGAACCAGTCGTAGAGACTCGGTGAACAAGTTTTCCAGTTCTCGTACACCATGTCTTTGCACAACGCTGCCAATGCAATTGACGCCTCGCCTCTCTCCATCATCTCTCGCCGTCTCCCTCAATCTCTTTCTCTTTCTCGCACTAATCGTCTTCTCTATTTTGTTTTGGGAAGGAAATTAAAAATATAAAGTAGCTCAAATCAAATGCTCGTAAGTCGTTACATGTTGTAACAAATTAACAGAATCTGTTATCAGTGTATTGGGCCGTATGACAGAAATGGAAGCGAGCTTCCAAGAAAAGCGGAGTGAAAACAATTTTTAATTTGACCCTGTTAGAATTCGTTTTTGCAATGCACACCATCTCGAGCGATGCGCTGGAGTGTATTGGGCCTTATCATTTGGACCCAGTAATTTCACAATTTTGAAATCTGAGCCCCGAAGTTCTTGCCTGGTTGCATCACTATACTTTGCCCATGGCCCAATGCTCCCTCACTTCGCCTTCGGCCACAGAAGGTAACATGGTATGATTGCACGAGTCGTAAAAAAATTATTTGATTTATAGAAATTAACTTAATTTGCAAATATCATTTCTGTTTAATGTGAAAAAAATTGAGTCCGCGTACTCGACGACGCTCATAAATGCGAGTTCATATCCTAAGAGGTAACTCAATATTTCTGTTTAGATTCGGACCGTCTGATCAGAATTTAAGTTAATACGGTCTGAAGTGAAATACACAGTCTTTTAATAATTGTGTGATTATGATCGAACAGTCCAAATATAAACAGAAAATTTTAATTACCTTAGGTGATATGAATTTCACAAATACCAGATGAAACGAAATTTGATCAAATATAAATTTCGATAAAATTTCATCAGTTCAATTTGCACCAAAATGTTTTCGACATTGGAGAGGATACAATTTTAAAAAATTTGACTAGAAGTACCCCCAAAAACTTGCCATATCTGACAGTAAGTATATGTCATATCACTAAGGTGAATCAAATTTTGAGTTTTGTTTCCGGACCATCTAATCTGCTTTGACACAAATATTAAAGAGATATTATATATTTCTATCTTGGATAAAATTGATCCGAATACTAATCGGACGGTTCGAATGAAAACTCAAAATTTGAGTTAACCTCAGATGATCCGGACTCATCAAGAAATGATGGTAATTAAAATCCACATAAATGATTTCCATAAACAAAACGAGAATAAAGTTTTATATGAATTAATGTACTATTTTGGAATAAGAGAAAGTGCCTTGACCAAATTTATATTTGGAATGCTATCTTGATATTTTCTCATAGTTAATCACGGGATCAGATCAATAGGAAAGGACAATGTTGAGCAAGAAGGAAAGAAAAATGTGACACAAAAAATCTGTCAAAAAAAATTATTATGACAATATTAGAAGAAGGGTTTTTCAAATTAATTTAGTCTCCATTTCAATTTTTTTAATAATATAACAAATATAATTTTATCAGTTTTTGTTAAAAAATATAATTTTTGTTCGGCAACACCTCTTTTACTTTTTTCTTTTTAACATTTTTGGGCGCTCCAACTTTCAGAATATCAATTTTTTAGCAAAGATTAAGATCACATCATACTCATTTTGCCATAAATCTTAATTCATACCTAGATCTTAAGACATCTACTTCTGAATTAAATCTCCTTAACTTTTACTCTCAAATTAAACCTCCTTGAGACAATTTAATCCTACTATACAGGGGGGGAGTCAGACTTTCAGACTATGGGGGTCAAACGTGAATGAGGGTCAAGCATGTAAAATTTTTCTACTACTAATGGGGGTCAATTTCACATTATCCATAATATTTTACTTTAATCTATATTAAAATAGAGTATAAATAAAAAAAAATTCAAAATGAATGGGGGTCAATTGACCCCCATTCACTGTATGTGGCTCCGCCCCTGCTACTATACTTTTATCTTTCCTTCTTAATCCTGGATCTTTAATAAAATTAATAAAATTTGCATCGCGGTCCAGCAACAACATTGCAATTTAAAGTTACATGCACAACAGCTGTCTGATTTATTTTGTTATTTAATCCGAAGAAATGAAGTTATATTTTTTTTCTGTTTGGATCGTATTTGAAAGGGACAGATTAGATTAATTTAGTCAAAATATCCTCTTGTAAATAACGCAAACTGATCAATGCAATCCGTACATTTTATATCGAACGGACTAAACTGAAAACAAGGAACAATTTTTTTTTTTTAAAAGAATTAAACAACTACAGATAGATACAGCAGGAGAGTTAAATAGAAAATTGATGAACATTTTTGGCTGGGGTTTTTGTCTGAAAGTTTTGGGCAAAGTATTATTAATAACCGAACCAAAATCGTTTGATTCGGTTAAAGAGTAGAACTAAGGTGTTCTTAAGCTCATCAAGCTCCTTTGTGAGCTTAACTCAAAAATCTATCGGATTGACTTCAAATGACGCATCCAAACTGTTAAAACCGATCTACTTCATGAGTGATGCGTTTACATGTCAAATTTTTTAATTTTTGAACTAATTTAGTATGAAGTCAAGCAGGTCAAAAACAGATGATTTATAAGTTAATTTTAATGAGTTCATTTTTCATTATTTTTGACCGTTTGACTTTAAACTAAACTAGTTCGAAAAACTATAAATTTGACATGTAAATGCATCACTCGTGAAGTAAAACGGTTTCAACGGTTTGAATGTGTCGTTTGAAGTCAATCCGATAGGTTTTTGAGTTAAACTCACAAAGGGGCTTGGTGAGCTTAAGAACACCTTAGTTCTACTCTCGGTTAAATTTGTATGGACGGTTTAGATTTATAGGACCGTTTAAATTTTTTAAGTTTTAAATATGTTCACACGAATTCTAAAGCAAATCAGACGATTTAGACTCGACTTTAAATAAAATTTTATACATAACCTTTGGACAAAATCTATGTCTGCAAATTTGATCCTACTGGTGCCATAGTTTTCACTTTTTAAAAAATAAATCATATATTTTTCATAGAAAAAGCTTGAAATAGTAAAATGCCTACAATTTGACAATATACTTAAAAGTCTTGTTAGATCGTTATTCTACTTTGAGAAATTGTTGGTTGAGTCATTTTTCATGCAAAAGTTGTGAAAATCAGTACTACTTTCAATCAAAACTTTGTTGGTAGGTCACGAGATTTGGCCTAAATTTCACACGGTATTGCACAATTTATTCATTGTAAATGAAGATAATTTCATGCAAAAACGGCCAATATCGAAAAACTATTTTAAAATATTAAATTTCATGTATTGATTGGCATCTCCAACTCTGAAATTCAGTTTGTCAACATCTTTCTCCAGATCATCTAAAGCTCAATTTTGCCTGTATGAAACATAATACATGCATTAGGGGCAATTTAGACATTTATAATAATTGTTTCTTATTCGCAAACAACCCACCAAAAAAATAAGAGTGCCTATATATTGAATCTGGCTAATATGCTACGCGTAGCATAGAGGGCCTCCGTGCTACGGCTCAATTTTTGAGTTTTCAAAATCCTAACGGTCGATCCGAACCGTTCAACATGATCTTCATATGAATATGTACTTGCAAACCAAATTTTACATTTTTTAGAATTTTTTTACTATTTATTAAGCCACTTTGAAAATTGCTGATCCAATGGTCCAGAAGATTTTACTGTTGTGTACAAATTACTGTTTTTTCAAAGTGGCTTAATAAATAGTGAATTTTTTTTAAAAAATGTAAAATTTGGTTTGCAAGTACATATTCATATAGAGATCATGTTGAACGGTTCGGATCGACCGTTAAAATTTTGAAAATTCAAAAATTGAACCGTAGCTCGGAGGCCTCTATGCTATGCATAGCACCGTAGACACTTCCCCTATATATTATGATTCTGTTGGTTGCAATAGAAGTCAAATATATATGAGAAATATTGGATCTAATACCTGTCAGTCTCTGATCCCATGTCCAAGGCCATCTCCTTAATTTCTCCAAGACATAACATCAAGACCTTCATCTTGCTTTATCTTCTCAACCTATTCACAAAAGAAAGAAAAAAAAAAACTTGTATCAAGCTATAAAATGTATCATCAAAGCAATAAAAGAATCATACATTATTTACCTCAACTTTCTCAAGTACTGTTGTAGGTTGAGTGGACAATTTGCGAGAATTTGATCGGGTTTTGTTATCCTTTAACCCTAAACGTTCTCTGCTCCATGTGGCTTCCTTTTGAAGTAAAAGCATCATCTGCAGGGATAATGTCAACAGTACAATACTTGTTAATTAAGAAATAAATAAATAAATAAAAGGATCACAAGATTAGTTGAGCTTTTATTACTTGGACCTTGAATTCGGCGATTTTTCTTAGGCTTCCATTTCCGAGAAAATATTCCTCCTAATTTCCCTAGCAGTTTTTCACCCTGGAAAACAAACAAATTATTACAAAAATTAATACATTAGTATAATTAAATGATCAATTACACGCAACAGTAACTAGAAGTATATACAGGGGCGGACCCACTAACAGAGTATGGGGTCAATTGACCCTCATTTTTTTTCAATTTTTTTTTATTTATACATGATTTTTTATGTAATTTAGAGTAAAATGTTACGGATACTGTAAAATTAATTCCCATTCAAATTTGACCTTCATACTTTGAAAGTCTGACTCCGTACTCTGAGTATATATGAGAAAGGCTACTCGGGTGAGGTGTTGGTCTATATCCATGGCTGTGAGATGGGTGCGTTCAATTTGTTGGCCTTGCCGGTGCAATTGCACTAGAATGTTGGATGCCCCCTCTCTCATCTCCTCTGCAATCCTCAAGCAATCATTAACCTTCTGTGATAGTGTGATGTCTCCTCGAACACGTATCCTCTGCATTAACGTACTGTTTGAGTTAATTTATGAACCGTACGATCAGAATTCGGACAAATCTTGTCCACTCCTATAATGCACGTGCACTTTAATATTAGTGCGGATCTCAATAGGACGGTTCAGATCTTAACTCAAAATTTGAGTTAATGCAGATGATACGAATTCATGTCTCCTCTGCTTTATTAACCGCATACCTCTCGAATTCGTATTCTCTGCATTAACTAAAAAAAAATCTTCTGAGTTAATACATCTGAACCATACGATTTGCTTTAAAATCCGTGCAAACTAGATCCACACTAATATTACAGAGCCCTGCATTATAGGCTAGGGCCGGATTGACTCCATTTAAAATCAGACGGCCGAGATGGATTAACTCAAAATATGTTCTTTTGAGTTAATGCAAACGATGCAGACTCATACCTCTCCAGTTAGAGTGGAAAAACGTGCCGTGCCGTGCTGTGACCAAAATATCAAGGGGTGGTCATGACACGCGAATGGTCACGCAACGTGAGTCACGCCGTGCCTAAACGTGCCGTTACCATACGTGACTCGCGTGACCATTTAATCATAATTTAGGTTAGTTTATTCAAGATCCATCAGTAAATCAATATCTAATGGTCCTAATTACATGTGACTCGCGTGACTACGTGTTGTGCCGTGACTAAATCTTTCAACTGCCGTGTCGTACCTTGTCAAAGTTTCAAAAAATGAGCACGACACGGAACACGCGAGTCACGGTACGTAACTGACACGCGTACCGTGCCGTGCCGTAACCGTGCCGTGCCGTGCCGTAACCGTGCCGTTCCGTAACGGAGCCGGCTCCGCCGTGCCATTTTTCCCACTCTATCTCCAGCTCTTCCGTAGACTGCTTATTTATCCCACCAGAGGAGGCCCCATAAGTCTTGTATTGGGCGGCCCATAAGAAGAAGACGGCACAGAATTGCGGGCAACATCAATTGATGTAGACATTATTGTTATTACTTTGATTATGATATCTGTAGAAATAATAGAAATATGATTTGAGCTTTGAGTTTTGTGTTTTCTAGCAGGAAAATTTACCTATTGAGTAATTTGGGGACTGTCATTTCATTTTTTTTAAATATAACGATTTAAATGTCATCAGTTTTTGTTCAAATTGAAACAGATATCTAGTTCTAAAATATATACTTCTGAACGAAATGTAATAGATCAAATAATATCACACTTTTCTCTTTCCTGCTTAATCCTGGATCTTTATATAAAATTAAATGAAATTTGCATCGGGGTCCTGTCGATGCATTCAGTACATTTTAAATCAAACGGACTAAATTGAAAACATAGGGCTATTTTTATGACAAAATAGAAACTAATACAGACGCAGCAGGATAGTTAAATAGAAAATTGATGATTACATTTTTTGCATGGGTTTCGTGCAATTTTTTGATCCGACACTGATTCCATATATAGTTTTCACTTTTTTTTTAAGGAAATAGTTTTCACTTTAAAAAAATAAATGATATATTTTTTATAGAAAAAAAAAAACTTGAATAGGTCAAATGACCTAATGTTTATATTGAAAGTCTTCTAAGATCGCTTTTACATCTTGGGAAATTATTAGTTAGTATTTTCGTAATATGCATAATATTGCACAAATATTCACGCTAGGGACTTCTGTTTTAAAAGTCCAAATAGTCGATTTAAGCTATTCAATATGATCTTCCTATAAAGATATACTTGCAGACCAAATTTTATTTTTTTTAGAATTTTTTTACTATTTTTTTAATAAGTAGAAAATCACTTGATTTGAAAAATTCTAAATCATTGAAAATTAGTGATTTTCTACTTATATAAAAACATAGTAAAAAAAATCTAATAGAAATAAAATTTGATCTACATTTTCATATGAAAAATATTTTTAATAATTTGAATCGACTGTTTGAACTATAAAAATAGAAATATGAATACATAATATGAATCGTTATGTAATATACATGTTACCATAGCATCACTCAACATAAATTATCTGAAAAACTTGTGTCATTTTGTGATAATCAATAATATTTTGAAAACTTTGTTGGTAGGTCACGAGATTTGACCTAAATTTCTCACGCAATTGCACATTTTTTTTCATTGTAAGATGGAGATGATTTCATGCATAAAATTGCCAACGGCCATAAACTATTTTTATATGACATCGCTTCTTTTATATTTAATTATGTTTCAATTTTCTGAATGAAAGGACGTGAGAATTCATAAGATTTTTCATATTAGAGAATTTCAAACAATTTGATGAACTTATATGTGACTCCATTTTATTTAACATACAATATTGTTATGAGATTTTGGGGGAAATTAAAGTTAGCATTTCAGTTAAGTTTTATTTGACAATTTTCCAAACAATCAAACAATGCCTCTTTTGAAATTTCATATCTTTTGTCATATGATTTTTTTATACCGAAACCATATAGTAATTCAACTCCGACAGTATTGATTAGTCCTTTTTTCTTTACTCAGCATGAACAAATAATTTAAAACAATGTTTCTGGAACCATCAGTTTAAATATAGTCCTAATAAGGGTAAATGAATTTTGAACTAACTAAATTAGTGCTTTGACATGACATTAAAAGCTATGTATTGTATAAATCTACTTGGGCATTTTTATTTCTCCTTAGACATATTTTTTAATTCAGAACAATATTTCTTCAGAAAAAATAATATGGATATATTTCCAATTTGATTCGACTGATTCCGATACACTAGATTTGAATTCCATAGTTAACTTACTGATTTCATTTCCTATTTCAATTTTCATAACCATGATTAAAATTTTGTGATCTTTTTTACTAATTAGTTTCCTTTACTCTTCTTAAATAACGGGAAATAGAAGATGTGTCAAGAATCTCTATGGAGATGGACCGAAATTTTTATTTATAACATTTTAAAAAAATAAATTAACCAAATAACCATCGTTTCTGGTCAATTCTAAATCTAACACGGCCGCAGAACACCGGAGCGGACCCATTTGGGGGCCGCCGCAGAATGCCGGAGCGGACCCGGGTCCGCACTATGCCGGAGCGGCCCCTGTTTTTTTTTTTTTTTTATCTGATTCTGAAGTTGATTATGATTTTGTTTTGAAAATTTTTATCAAAAATGTAAAGTTTGTACTGGAAGTTGTGTGTAATTACTTATGTTTGAAATGTCGTTTAATCTGAAATTGTTGTTCGTCGTTTGTTTGATCAAAAGAAACATTACAATAGAACAAGGAGCCATATAAAGAAGCATACAATAGAACAATGCTAATGTTATCGGAAATTACAAATACGTCTAATTAACTGAAAATAAACAACATTTTTACGAGTACAATTAAAAAAACAACATTAACTCTCAATCTCGTGCAGCTCGAGCAGCTCTGTTTTGTCTTTCTTGTGTATCTCGGCCGGCTTGGTGTCCTCTTCTCCTATTATGTAGAACGTCCATCCACATCGGAATTCTGTCGTGCTGTCTTCTGCCCACAGAAATATTTTTTTTCTCTGAAACAAGGACCGGGCCATCGTGTTGAGGCCATTCCGACTGATTTCCATAGACATGCCATTGTGCGCTCCATGTGTTGATCAGTGTATGGATGTGATAGTAGTGACTTACAAAGACGCCAGGGTCGATGCCTCGGAGACGACACACGGACAGAACATGAGAGCACGGTATTCTCTCCAATTGAGGCTTCTGGCACGTTGTTGTTTCCAAAGCCCCCCAGCGTCTTCATTTTATCGGACCTCTCGAACCGTTGTTGATCAGCTATGAAAAATTAAAAAATAATGAAGAAGTCAGATTTTTTTAACAAAGTTCATTAAAAATTATGAAGAAAGAACCACAAATAAAAGTACCTGATGCACACGACACGAGAATTGTTGACCTTGACTGACTTCCCATTCCGCTTTGGCCCTCCTTTGCCAAACCATGTCATACATTTGTAAAATGTGTCTTCAATTATTGCTGCAACCGGTAGCCTACGAGAGGACTTGAAGACCTTATTAAGCGACTCGGACCCGTTTGTAGTCATGATGTCCCAACGGTAACCACCGTCCAGTGCTTGAAATATCTTCCATGGTTTGGGGCACTCGTTCTCATCTTGATTCAAATATTTACCCACACCGTCCAGCCAATTGAGGGCAATGTCACATGCCTGCCCCATTGCTTGCATTCCTTGCTCGTACCTCCTCATCTTCCTCTTAGCCACACATATTCTAAAAAAACGGATTGCCTTATCACTGCAACCGTTCTTCTTCATGTTCTCGGCTATGTGAGTAGCACAAAGACGGTGAACACATTGACCCTCATCCTCCTCGTTCCACCCCATATCATCTTGTCTGAACACCTTCTTGATACCCTTTCCCCTATCAGTGATGACACACATGAATCTGGAGGGATTACATTACGGCGCAACCATTTCATGAACCACGCACAATCGTCATAACTCTCTAATTCTACCAGTGAAAAAGCCAACGGGAGGAGCTGGTTTTCAGCATCGTACCCGGTTGCAATCAACAGCTTGCCTGTGGTAAAATAAATTTTGTAAGAGCCGAAATTAACTAAAATAAATAAAGTAAAAACAATCAAATTAGTTACCTTTATACCGGCCTGACAGGAAACATGCATCAACTGTGATGACCGGTCTAATATGTTGAAAAGCAGCTATGCACAGTCCAAATGCCCAAGCCGCCCTATGAAAATACCTCCATAGTCCAGGTTCACCAGTGGGATATGAGGTCACCTCAAACAATGTTTCTGTCAATAAATTTAAAAAAATAAGTTCAATTTTTGATTGATAATGAAATGACGTAAAAATTGAAGGAACAATGTAGTACCTGGGTTGCTTCTTTTGATTGCCTCCAACAATGGAACTACAAGAGCGTATGACCCCTCCCAACTGCCAAATTGACGGGCTATTGCCAACTCACGGCCACGCCATAGTTTGTTGTACGCCGGTATCTGACCGTTGTACCTTTCAGCAACAGCAATTCGGACAGCCTGAATACTCAAGTCGACATCGTTCCTCATGTGAGCGGATATACACTCGGCAACCATAGTAGCTGACAACTGGGCGTGATCTGTTCTTGTCGCATCCGCGTGGCATGAATGTTGTGTTGGGCATTTGGAGACACGCCATTGTGTTCCATAACCGGTGGCCCTTGCGAGTATGTACCACCCACAGTAACTGTCCTTGCACTTGAACCTCATTCTTGTGCGGTCACTGTGCGTAGGTTTTACCTCTTTGTTGCAAAGGATGTGAAACCTGGCAATTGCGCTCTTCATTGCCTCTTTTGAGTCATATGTTTGTCCCTCGGACAATTCATTCTCATATTCTGCCCTACTTCCAAACAAACCCGAATTGGCTTCCATAAACCCTGATGTGTCGTTGAAAGCATGAATCGGGTGCTGAAACCCGCGATCCATTATCCGAAACCCGTGATCCATCTTGAATTTCCTTGATGGTCCGAGCACAGGCCCGGTATCTTCCTGGTCAGAATAATCGCTCATACCCTCATGATCAATATGACCCTAATTTTCCTCTGTCTCTAGTATTTCCGGATCCACTTCTTCATCGGATTCATCCGGATTACAAGTTTGACCCCAATGAGCGGTCCGACTAGATGAAGGCTGGTTAGTCTGGGATGGGGCCCGACGGGAGGGTCGGTCCCTCTGAACTGGGGCCCGACTACTGGACGGTTGGTCAATTTGGACAGGGGATGGACTAGAGCCGGATGAGTTACCCCGACTACGACCCTGGATTAACCTCATAACTGGGTTGGAATGTCGGGCTCTGGTAACCTCCACATATAGGTCAATTATCTTGTATGCACCCCCAGAAAAACTCATGGTTTGGTTATACAATTACCTGTCAGACTCCCTCATTCTAAATTGGAAATAGTTGGAACCAGGTTTGTGCCGAACTAGTCGGCATGCTAATTTTGGCATCAATTTTAAGGTCATACTGACCCTGATCCAACCTCAAATTCTGACATATACTTGATTTAAGTCCCAAATAATCAGTACCCGGCAATACCGGGATCACAGTAACATGTCCAATACTATAGTAAATCCCATTAGGACCTGTTAAAACATCCCCACCAGTGTAGATGGATACCATAAGAGCCATTTTTTCAATTCAATACAGAAGAAACCTACAATTAAAAATTAACTAAATTAATTATTCTAATTAAATTAATTATTCTAATTAAATTATTGCTAAATTAATTATTCTAATTAAATTATTAATCTACTGAAATAAAAATAAAAAATTTAAAAGAAGAGAGAAAAAACTTACAGATCAGAGAGCTAATTCAGGAGAGAGAAGGTGTGAGAGTGTGGAATGAAATTTCACTGTCAATTTTGGGATATAAAGAATAGGGTCCGCTCCGGCATAGTGCGGACCCGGGTCCGCTCCGGCATTTTGCGGACCCGTATGAGGGTCCGCGCCGGCATTCTGCGGCGGCCCCCAAATGGGTCCGCTCCGGTGTTCTGCAGCCGTGTTATTTAGAATTGACCAGAAACGATGGTTATTTGGTTAATTTATTTTTTTAAAATGTTATAAATAAAAATTTCGGGGAGATGGATGCCTAAAAATGGTGGGGATGCTTCAAGAAAGGCCCAACGGCCAACGCAGCACTTCCGATTGTTCTAGCAAGACTTGGACAAAAAGCGAATTCACATCCTCCCAGGTACCTGACTCAAGCAAACTACAGCTGGCCGGTTCAGATAACATGACACGAATCTCAAAACAGACCCCCTACAGTCCCAATAGGCACCGAATTGAGTTTGGCCCAGCTAGAATTAATCTGGGCCGGCCAGCTGTAGTTTGCTTGAGTCAGGTACCTGGGAGGATACTTGTCCGACAAAAAGCTGTGGAGGTCAACAACTTGAAAGGACGACAGTGAATTTATGCATATTATAGCTTCAAGGTTTTTTTTTATTAAAGATTAATAAAAAAATGTATTTTCATCATTAGGATTTTTTAATATATGTTTCACAATGATATATTTGTTAATATAATTATCAATTTTATTTAAACGTACTAAAGTAAAATTATAAATGTGTTATTTATGATTTAGATTATTTGTTTTTAAAAATTGATATCAAGTACCACTAATTCTATTAAATCATTCAATATTACATTAAATTTTAGTTATAAAAAATCCAATTAGAATTAAAAACACCACATATATAACCCCCAAAAATGACTTGAATGAGAAGCACTACACCCCAATGGCCCTAGAACAAAATAAAATACAAGTACTAAATAGTTTCTAGTGCAAAGAAAATCGCGCCAAGCACAAAAGATTCATCAGTCTAGCAAACATAACATACAAAAATTAACAGAGGTGTTGTCGGACATTAAAATTATCAAACTTTTGTAAATAAAAATCTGATAAAAGAATCAAATCAAGTAATCACAAATGATAGGTCCATATACCAATGGCCCTTAAAAAGCCCAGGCCTGGCCCAGTAAAGTACTCCCGGATTCAAATATACAAAAGGCCGGCCCAAAACAGAACGAAACAGAATAGGCCCCCCCAGGAAACAGGCCACGACCCAAAAACAACCCGGGATTCGGACCCCCTCCCGGGGCCAACCCGAGGTTAAAGGCAACCCAGGATTCGGACCCCCTCCAGGGGCCAGCCCGAGGTTAAAGACAACCCGGGATTCGGACCCCCTCCAGGGGCCAGCCCGAGGTTAAAGACAACCCGGGATTCGGACCCCCTCCCGGGGCCAGCCCGAGGATAAAGACAACCCGGGATTCGGACCCCCTCCCGGGGCCAGCCCGAGGATAAAGACAACCCGGGATTCGGACCCCCTCTCGGGGCCAGCCCGAGGTTAAAGATAGTCTGGGACTCGGACCCCTTCCCGGGGCCAGCCTGAGGCCAAGTACAGGCCGAGATTCGGACCCCCTCCCAGGGCCAGCTCGGGACTAAACAAAACAAGGCTCAAAGCCTAACAGGCCGAACAGCCAGAGAAGGCCGACGCACGGCCTCGCTGATTCGGCTTGTGACAGATTATGCGGATACTATCGCCTACTATGCGGGCGCCCTCAACAGTATGCGGGCCTCCGTCATTAATGCTGACAAGACCCCGCTACAGTAGGGCGCCCCCTATTTAAGGCAGAGAATCCCTCAGAAAAGGGGACCGCTGGAACCGCATTAATCACACCCATCACAACCAGAGGAGGTATTATAAAGGGTTAGAGCATTAATACCCCTCCGACACCCCGCGTGTCCACCGTCTCGGCCCGTTTTCCTTGAACCGGGACGAGTTATACATTCAGTCACCAGCCTCTGCACGGCCTGCTCCCCAGGAACAGGACGCGCCCGCACCTTACTGGACCAAGTCCAAGTACAGCCCGGCCCCCCAGGGAAGGGACGTATCAACCACCATGGGGCCCCCAGCCTCAACTGAGCAAGATGACTTCCGCAACCAAACAAACAGACGCGGGCAAGACCACCCCTGAGGAGGTCGCTCGGCGGACGGAACAATCTAACCGAAGAACTGAGAATGTGAAGTCCCCGACCAACCTAACCCCGGGCTTGAAATCCAAAGAAGCCTCGAAGAGAACTCCCCCAGGTAACCCGAGTGTAGGGGCGATGAGTAAAAACCCCCTCGACAAAGTGGGCCAGAAGGCCCCTGGCACTGTCGTCCCCCCGACCTACTCTTTGGGTATGCCACCCGAAGGGGTACCGATCACCCAACCCGGGATGGGTTTGGAGTCTCTCGGAGCTTCTGCACCGATTGTCAGACCGATCGACTCGACCATCGTGACCGCCCAGGCCACTGGGCCGATCGGGTCGACCCCCCAAAATACTCAAAACCAGATGATCTACACCCAATACCATTCTCCGTACGTTCCACAATATGTATATCCACCTCCCTACAACTATCCTCCATACCCGCAATATGCTTCTCCATACCCACAGTACCCAGCCACCCCTTTAGCACACTACCCTCCACAAGCTGATCCCAACCTGTCATACCATCCCCAAACTCCCACCTCGGCTCCCGGGGTACGAATGATTCACCCCCCTCCGCCTGTAGTACAGTTAATCCAAACCGGACCTGGGTCGAACAATCCAGAGCCCGGTCCGCATAACACAGAACGCGACTTCGACAATCCTGACCCCGAACCTGAGACCCTTGTTGGCGAGGGGGAGACGAGACATGATGGTGGACCGAGGCGGAGGCTATCCTTTGAGACTGAACAGGAAGAAAGCGAATGCTCATCCGCGGCGGCCAGCTCGAGAAGGAGTGCTGGTCGAGCGAGAACAGAGCAAACTCGGGAAGGCCCCGGCAAACAAACCGAAGAACAGTCTTGTCACTCGAGGAAGGACGATCAGTCCCGTCACTCGAGGAAAGACGATCAGTCTCGCCATTCGTGGGAAGAGCATCGCCAGACACCTCCTAAGAAGCGGCGAAAACCACGCACCACAACAGATGCCGCAGGGGTGGACATGGCAATGATAAACACCATGATAAAAAAGGGGGTGGAGAAAGAGATAGCTGAGAGAGAGAGAAAGAGAGCGGGAACTCGTTCCGGGTCGACGAACATTTTGGAGGGACCCTTAGCCCCGGAACTTTACAAGGCCCCAATGGGTGACTTCAAATACCCTGTTGGCCTCCCGTGCTTCCAAGGAAGTGGTGACGTTCAGGACCCGCAGAACTTTGTGTACGGGTTCTACGAGAGGCTTCGATTGCATGGAGCATCGGATGCCGTTGCGTGCCACATCTTTACCACTTGCCTGACTGGAGAGGCGTGGGAATGGTACATGAGATTGAAGCAAGGATCGATAAAAATCTTTGACGAATTAGCAAGAGCCTTCCTGGCCCGCTATGACATGCTTCGACACCCCCGGGCGACCTGTGACTCCCTCATAAAATATGTTCAGGGACACCAGGAGACAACTCGGACCTTTGTAAATAGGTTAGTAAAGGCCTCTAGGGAGGTCCGAAACTACAGCGAGGACATTGCCCTGGCAGCTATACAGAATGGACTTTGGCAAGGAGGACCGGGCACCCTCCGGTATGATGCCCGAAAATGAGAGTTTAAGAGTTTACCGGAGTTCTTGGCCTTCACCGAAGGGTACATCCGGGCCGAAGAGGACGCCGCCCAGTTTGCTAGGCCGCTGTCCAGATCTCCAAAACCACAACAGCGTGACCGACAGCCCAGCGGCGGTCCGTCTCGAAGGCGAGAACCACCAAAGAGAAATACCCTGCCTGGGCCACAAGAAGAACGGCGCGAAGATGGCAGGGAGGGCTACCGACCCCATTATGTGCGCTACGCCCCTTTTATCAAGAAGAGGAGCGAGATGTATCATGTCATAAAAGACATGCCCGATGTCCCAAGGCCGCTGCGCAAGAGCATTTTTGAGAAAAAAGACGAGGCTGTGAAGTGCCTGTTCCACCGTTTCAATGGGCACTCCACGGGAGATTGCCTCCAGCTGAAGGACGTGTTAGAAAGATTGGCTAGGGAAGAAAAACTGATCGAGTACATTAAGCCGGAATTCTTCAAAAAGTTTACGAGAGAATACAATGGGAAAGCCGACTACAAAAAGAAGGCTTCCTATCGGGACGAGTACAAGGGGCCCAGGTACACGGGACCAAAGCCCGAAGAAGGCAATGGAAAAGGACCGGGAACATCCGGTAGGCCGCCAAGTGTAGAGATCAATGTTATTAGCGGAGGGCACGAGGTGATGGTCCCTGAGAAATATAATCGAAGCACCACCAAGCCATACCCTACCATACTAAACGTTGAAAGACCCCTTGAATGGAAGAGGCCCGGATAGACGAAGCCATATACTTTTATGAGAAAGACCTCGGCACCATTGCGTGGCCCCATGATGATCCCATAGTGCTAAGGCTCAAAATAGAGGAGTTCGAGTGAAGAGAATCCTCGTAGATACGGGAAGCTCGGCCGACATCTTATACTTCTCAGCTTTTGAAAAGATGGGAATACAGCTTGAGAAGTCCCAGAAGAAGGTGACACCGCTAGTGGGGTTCACTGGCGATTCCGGCCTAAAGGGATTGCCCGGTTGAAAGTAGTATTTGGGTCCTCGCCTCGCATCACTGAAGTCATGGTCGACTTCCTTGTAGTGGATGCCCTTTCCGCCTACAACGCCATCATTGGCAAAGGCACCTTGAACAAAATTGGAGCCATAGTATCTTCCCCCCACTTAAAGATCAAATTCCCCACCAGCCACGGAGTGGGAGAGGAATGTGGGCAGCAGCAGGTGGCCCAACAATACTATCAAACTTCCCTCGAAGGGCAAGGAGAAACGGTCCATCAAGTGGATATGAAAGCCGTGGCGAGATCAGGTCCCACTAGCCCGCGCTTGCGTTCCAGCAGAGAGTTCTTACCCCCGCACACACCCATGGTCTTGGATCCCACTGATAAAGGAGAGCTAAATACACCTATCGAGCCGGCCGACGAGGTCGACGAGGTCGACCTCGGCGACGGCAGATTTTTAAACATTGGCAAAGCAGTTCGGGGAAGCGCAAGGGAGAAATTGATTGATTTCCTCAGGGGAAGCCAAGCAGTGTTTGCATGGACCGCCGCAGACATGCCCGGGATCCCAGGATCTATAGCGGAACACCGTTTACACATCAAACCGGGCGCAAAGCCTGTGGTACAGAGGAGAAGGAACATGGGAGCCGAGAGGCGTTCGGCAGTTAAGGCAGAGGTGGCCAAGTTACTAGAAGCCGGTTTTATCAGAAATGTGACTTGTCCGGAATGGTTGGCGAATCCTGTGCTTGTTAGAAAGGCGAACGGGGATTGGAGGATGTGTATCGATTACACCGACTTGAACAAGGCGTGCCCTATGGACCCTTTCCCTCTGCCCAAGATCGACCAACTGGTAGATTCCACCTCCGGACACGCGTTTCTAAGCTTCATGGATGCATTCTCGGGGTACAACCAAATCAGGATGTGCCCAGAAGATGAAGACAAGACGGCTTTCACAACTCACTCCGGGTTATACTGTTACCGAGTGATGCCTTTTGGGCTGAAGAATGCGGGGGCTACTTTCCAAAGAATGGTGAATAAGGTGTTCCACGAGCAGATAGGTCGGAATGTAGAAGCCTACGTAGATGACCTTCTGGTGAAGAGCATGTCCGACCTGGACCACGTGCAGGACCTGCGCGAGACATTCGCGACGCTCAACCAGGCTGACATGAAACTCAACCCCAAGAAGAGCTTCTTCGGTCTTACGGGAGGAAAGTTCCTCGGATTTATGGTGTCCATGAGAGGCATAGAGATACACCCCTCCAAGTCGCAGGCCATCCTCGATATGAAACCTCCCCGAAACCTCAAGGAACTTCAGTCGCTCACGGGCCGACTTGCAGCGCTGAACCGATTTATCGCCCGATCCGGTGATGTTTGCTTCCCCTTCTTCAAAGCCATGCGCAAATCCGCCAAATTTGAGTGGACAGAGGAATATGTGGTGGCTTTTGACAAGGTGAAGGAGTACCTGGCCAGCCCGCCTTGCCTCAGCAGACCCATGGATGGGGACACGCTAGTTGTATACCTGGCCACAACCAACCACGCGGTCAGTGCCGCGTTAGTACGAGAAGAGGGGCGGGAGCAAAAACCCATATATTTTGTATCGCATGTGCTCCGAGATGCCGAGACTCGATACACGCAGATAGAGAAGACGGCCTATGCTCTCATAGTTGCGGCAAGAAAACTGAGACCATACTTCCAGTCCCACCCAATCAAAGTGTATACGGGAGTACCCCTAAAAAAGGCCTTCGCGAATTTTGACTCCTCGAGTCGCGTGCTGGCCTGGGCGCTAGAATTGACAGAATTCGATGTCACGTTTCACCCTCAGAATGCCGTCAAGTCACAAATATTTGCAGATTTTATCGCAGAGTACTCGGGAGCCCCCGAAGAATTGGATGGCAAATGGACGCTTTATGTCGAGCAGGAATAGCTCTCACGGGCCTCCAGGGAGAAACACTCAACTACGCACTCCACTTTCAGTTCCCTGTAACTAATAATACTGCCGAGTACGAGGCCATGATAGCAGGCCTCAAGTTAGCCGCGGGATTAGGAACCCGACAAGTCCATCTCCATAGTGATTCCGAACTCGCGGTCAGACAAATTAACGAAGAGTGCTGTGTACATGACGACCGATTGCGACGATACCGAGAGCAGTTCCATTCCTTGAAGGGACAGTTTAATAGGGTGGTGATAGAACATGTGTCCAGAAACCAGAACTGTCAAGCAGATGCCCTCTCCAAACTAGGGGCAGCAGGAAACCTCGACAAGGACCGCCCCGTGATAGTAATGGATATTCCCGAGTCGAGTATCTCGGATGGCGCGAAGGAAGCCTATGTTATTAACGAACCCGAAGATACCTGGTACGCTCCCATGTGGGCATACCTCACCTCGGGAACCTTACCTGAGGACCCACTGGAGTCCAGGAGATTGAAAAAGATTGCCCCTTTATACTCGATATACAACCACCAGTTATACAAAAGAGGATATGCTCGGCCATGGCTTAAGTGCATCGGAGAAAAAGACGCCCAGACAATGTTGGAGGAAGTCCACGAGGGACTCTGTGGCAGCCATCAGGGAGCCAAAACTTTAGCAAACAGAGTCCTACGCGCGGGATACTATTGGCCCACAATGCAGCAAGATGCGGCCGATATGGCACGAAAATGCGAAAGGTGCCAATATCATTGCCGATTATCCAGCGTCCCGGGCTATGACATGATCACGATCTCGGGAGCCTGGCCCTTCGACCTCTGGGGGATCGACATCCTAGGCCCTTTTCCCATGGCTGCCCAACAACAAAAATGGATCATAGTGGCCGTGGAATACTTCACGAAGTGGGTCGAGGCCAAGGCATTAGCCCACATCACGGCAGAGGCCGCCAAAAATTTTATATGGCGCAATATCGTGTGCCGTTTTGGCATTCCGCACGCACTAATCTCCGACAACGACACACAATTTAACGCAGATATCACCATGTCCTTCCTCGAAAGGCTAGACATTCGTAGCAACTTCACCTCGATTAGCCACCCCGCTAGTAACGGCCTAGCCGAGGTCACCAACAGAACCATCCTCGATGGATTAAGAAAGAAGGTAGCCTCCAACAGAAAAAATTGGCCCGACAAACTAGATGAGATTCTTTGGGCATACAGAACCACTCACCGCGAGGCTACCCAGCAAACACCATACTCCCTAGTATATGGCATGGAGGCCGTCACACCTCTCGAACTCATTGCACCTTCCCTCCGGATGACGGCCTATTCCACAGAAAACAACCCCGAAGCACGAGCAGTGGAGCTCGAGCTAGTACAAGAACTCCGAGACAAAGCCCGCGTCCGGACCACAGAGTACCAGCGGAGGGTGAAACGCGCCTTCGATAAACGCGTGTCACCCCGGGCATTCGAACCGGGCGACCTGGTGTTAAAAAAGATCGAAGCTACCGGACAGCATGTTGGTAAGCTTCAACCTAATTGGGAAGGCCCCTTCCGAGTAATTCACGCCTGCGGCAAAGGAGCTTACGAGCTCGAAGGTCCCGATGGACGAATGCTCGCCCGGCCCTGGAACATTGTCCATCTCCGTAAATTTTATGTTTAAAAAAATAGGGGGGAGAAAGGGAAGAACAGGTATAGTAGCGGACATGCCGCCTGCAAAAATGTAATTACTCTTTCGTACCTTTTGGACCAACCTGCATGGGAATGCCCATGTAAGGTCAGGGGCGTCGGTGCGATATTATAAGCACGGCCCGATATCTCGTACTTTTGGATCAACACGGGAATGCCCGTGTATGGTCAAGGGCGCCTGTGCGATGTTATAAGCACGGCCCCGGTGTGCGATGTTTGACTAACTAATTCGGGGCCCAACGACACAAAATTACCGTCGGGATCACCTCACAAAACAACTGATTATCACAAGGGCAAACAAAAGCCTACGGGCAACGAATGCCTCTATAAAAGAATAAAATTATTGCGTTAAGAGGATAAACGAAAGCCTAATGGGCAACAAACGCCTCCGCAATAAAACAACAGCACTTCCCGTAACAAAAGAATAAAAAGCCTATGGGCGACAAAATGTCTTGACCAACAGAACCGAAAATTATTATACTAACTTCAGACCACAGGCCCTTGAGCATAAAACAGCCCGAAGCAACTTTTCCGTAACAGCGAGCGTGCGCCAGTCGTGCAAAGTATGAACGAACACTCCGAAAGGATGACGAATACACACGACGCGCCCCGCCAGGAAAATTCACGCTAGTCTCGGGCCAAAGGACCTGAAGTATGGAGCAGCAAAACAATCCTACATGAAAATACAGGAGAGAGTCACAAATGTATGAATGAAAACTCTGCAAAGAGCAGCGAATACACGTGGCTCTCGAACATGAAAATACAGGCGCGAGTCACAAAAAGTGTGAACGAAAACTCTGCAAAGAGCAACGAATACACATGACTCGCGAACATGGCAATACAGGCGCGAGTCACAAAAATGTGAACGAAAACTCCGCAAAGAGCAACGAATACACATGACCCGCGAAAATAAAAGGGATAGTTATGCAAAAAGCGAACGAAAATCTCAAAAGGATAAGAAATGCGCATAACTCTGCTTTGGAGAGACAATAACGGAAACCCGTGGGGTAACAAAAAATCTCTCAGAGGATCCCGACATACAGCGTAAACGAAAGCCCGACGGGGCAACGAACACGCACTTAACCGGACAAACATTTCGCCATTCCGCAAGACAACGAGCTTGATTATGTAATAAGTACAAACGAAAGTCTTGTGAGACAAGCTCGAATGATCTACTGGCCTCGCAAGACAAACAAGTCGGCATAATGACATGCCCGAATAAAAAGTTTCGCACGAATGATCTACTGGCCTCGCAAGACAAACAAGTCGGCATAAAGACATGCCTGGCCAAAAAGTCCCGCAGGAATGCTCCAAACTGGCCTCGCGAGATGACTGGTACGGCATGATGACATGCCCGAAAAAAAAGCCTCGCAGGAATAAAAGAGCAAACATATAATAAATTCTTAAAGGAATACCGATACTCCCCCCGGGTTCGCGCGAATTCGTCCCCCCACGGAGCGAATCACGCCGACCGAATAGGGAGTTGCCCGATGACTTTACAAGCCCGGAGAAATCGAGAGAACAAGCCCCTCGAGGCAATGCGTAATAATACAACACGCAATGCGCGCAACCCGCAAACAAGCATCTCCGTGAGACGAGCTATAGGAAAAAAAGGGTCGAGAACCTCACCCATCTCGGGAAGTCACGGGAGCACGCCTCACAAGGTAAGAAAACTGTTTATTCTTCTATATCTACGATACAAACGTATATAAGGAAAATATCCTAAACCAAAGAGAAGAACCAACAGACACATTGCTGGATAATATAAAGTGACACAAATAGAATGTCACCCGTTATCGCGGTGCAAACAAAGGTAAGTCCGTTCGATGAGAACGTTCCATCACCCCCAGATCATATGGCCATAGGACTTACGTCACAATAATTATATGTAAAAATGAAAAATACCATTAAGTTAACTGTTATCTCGGGTGACCGAAAAACATTCCTCGGTAAACCACCCGAGCAAAAGCATACAATAAATTCTGTTAAAACCTCCACATCCTGGAGGGTCCCTTACACCAATTACGCTCAAATAAAAATAAGAAAGGATGCTCCGCCCGTCCGTCCGGCCGCAACACGCCTACTCGTCTTTATCCTGCAACAAATAGGATAATGTTGGGTGATTATTCAGATTAAAACCCGTGTCGCGATAGGTCAAGAAAAGAGTTATACCTGGTTCACTTCGAGGTTTTCTGAAGGGTCGTCTCCCAGCTCTTGATTGTAATCCACCTTGTCCAGCGAAGTCTCCCCTTCGCCAATACCCGAGGCGGTCCCTTGGTCCGTAGGACCATCTGGACCTTCCACATGGCCTTCGGGGGACTGGGGTGGCGTATCCTCTCTGTCTAAATGACGAGGCCACGGCGCAACCTTACGCCAAGTGTGAAAGGCATCTTAGGCTTACAGCTCAGCAAATCCATACTCGGGGCAACGGGTTCACCATCAGGGTTGAGCAGCTGGTCTCCAGCCCTATCCCACTCGTATCCTATCAGACCCTGAGGGACCCCATCCTTATCCGCCACCGGCATGTATCCGAGGTCCTCTGGGGCGAAAGGATAAAGACCGGCCAAAATAGACAACTCCATATGAACTTGCCTTTTTATCATCCCCGTTAATGACAACATCGCGGCAAGCTTAAAAGGGTCACTGACCAAGAACTCTCGGATCACCTCCCTTTCGTGATCGAGACGCTCCGCTCGCGAGTTATCAACCGCGAGCAAAGCTTGGGATAGTTGCCCTCGCACGAGCATCAACTCCTGGGCCTGCTCCTCCTTGGATTGCTTCAGTTCCTTTACCTCTGCTTCGCTGTCAACAAGCTTAGCCGTGGCTTCCACGAGCAACTCAGCGCTCCTTTTAGCGCAATTTTCGCTTTCCTCCACCGCACGGGCCTTTGCCTCCACTTCGCTCCTTAGCTTCTCGACTTCCTCACTGCTGCCAAACCACCGATCCCCGAAACTTCTGATAATCATCACTCAGGGACTTGTACTTCTCCATCCAGTAACCCCTCTCCACAACGGCCGCCGTCAAGTCCCCCGGCTCCACAGGAGAATGGGACGCTATTAAATCTTTACAGTCATTGCCTTTGCGGCACGATGCGAACAGACAGCCTATCTCGAAAAGGCGACCCACCGCATCTAACATCATACCAACCCCGCACTTCTGAATAAGCCGACCCAAATAAGGGGGCTCCAAGGCGCGGAAGGCCTCCCTATAATACACCCCGCTCTCTGGGGGCCGGTCCTTAGCACTACGCATCTTAGCCAAATGAGGAAAAAGGCAAGGCACCCATCCGCTTGACTCAACGGGAAGGGAGTCTTACATATAGTCCCTACCCCGACCTTGCCGGAAGACCCACCCTGCGGGACTCCTCGGATGGAGTGGGCACCGCCTCAGGGGGAGCGGTTGCGTTCTGGCTACCATCTCCGCCCGGCCCCCAACTGACGCCGGAACTTCTTGAGCCAACACAACCGAAGCCGCCCCCGAAGGGGGGACTGCTTCCGAAAAGGGGGTAGTAGCGACATCCCCCTGGCACGGGACCAAGGGTGGCCATGTCGCGTTCCGCTTCTTACTAGCAGTTGGCCTTTTCCCCTTGGCTTCACTAGAAATTTCGTGCGTCGCCTTCCGCTTCCTCGACTCCGCATTCCCGACCTCCTTCTTGGCCGCACGCTTCTCACCACCTGCAGACGGTTGAGCAGGAGCCACCTTGACCCCTGGTGACTCGGAATATAACCCCTCCAGGTGCGGACAGACCAACTGGGGGATCGCGCTCAGCCCATTAAAGGTGAAATCCATTAGGCCAAAAGCTGCATCAAAAATATGAACTCAGGGGTCATATATATAGGGAAACAGTTAAGATTCTTTATTAAAAAATATGAATGCGCGAAAAACTACCTTGCGACAACTCCTCAATAACCGCGACAGCCCGGTCATCAGCAGCATCCATCTGGAAGTCGCCAATCTCGGGCTTCCCCTCGCACGAACTACCGCCCTCACCCTTCTTAATCTGTCGCCACGAACGACGAATGCCCTGCAAGGACTCGACCTCCTCGGGCTTAGTCAAATACACCCAGCCCCTATTCTACCCATCAATTTTCCTCATGATTCGTTTATGAGCCTCATAGTCGAAAATTTCCGATGCGTCAGTTCTCCTCCTCACCGTGACAAAATCTGACGAAGCCACGCACAGGCTGAAGTAGTTCGCGAATAGGGCCATACTCGGCTGTAGTCCGTTAAAGTAGAATCGGAATTCCTCAAATAGCTTCTCAAAACTGACAAGATAGCACCACCCTGCACTTGTCAGCTGGGCTGGGGTTATGTCCAGTGTCTTCAAGAAAGTAACCTGGAATGGCGTCAGAGGCAACTGGAAACCGCATCTGTGCATTTTCCAGTAAATGCATAGCCCCTTCTCATCATCATCAGCTTGATCGTCCGCTGTAGGCAATAAGAACCCTAACCTATCCAAAGAAATACGACCTCTCGCTTCCTTTCTTACGAGCTCGCCATAAAAAACATCAACCACCAACTCTGACTGCGACAACCCGTCACTGATGGGAACAAAAGGCTAACTTCCCCAAATTGTGCATCACGCGCATGTCCCAGGCGTCTCCTCTTCGAAGATGGGGTTTCTTTCGAATTCTTTTTCTTTTTTGGTGCTTGCGAAGGCGCTGAAACTGACGTCTCCCGAGAAGACCCCTGGCGATCTTGGCGCCCCGACCTCCTCCAGATCCATATCCTCCTCGGCTGAGCGAGTCTCACTTATACTGGAGGAATAGTACGAGGGGTCGGTCCTCTGCAACGGAACCCGTTCCCGAATTATCTTCTTCTTCCCTCCCATCTTCGCTGACTGCAAGGGTAAGTTAATAAGATTGTCAGCAACGAGAGACATTACCGGTGGTACTATCCTCTTACCCAAACTAATGAAAGCCCTTTCCAAGGCTGCTCTTGACTTTCCGGCGCCTTCACCCTCTATCCCATGATCCCACATCGCAGGATCACTCCAATCGATGGGCTCGTCCGAAGAACCTGGTTCCGCTGCAGCCCCATCCACAGAAGACTCCGGTTGTGCCGCCTTCCAATCAACGGACGACTCCAGGCCTATATCATCCCAATCCACGGCCGCCTCCCATTAAAAAAGTCCCCCTCGGAACCAGAATTAGCCTCCCCCCTCGACATTTAAAGGAACTCGCTCAGAAACGACCTTACAGGACGACCGTTGGACCTCGCGTGTGACAAGCACACAAAGGTAGAACAGTACCGATTTAGTGACTCCAGTATTGGTCGAGATACCAGATCCCGAACGTAATGTTTGCGACAGTGGTACTTACGGATTCGTGAGCGATGAGTGATTCTCGTATAATGTTTGTGAGATTCTCGTACAATCTCCTCTGCCAATTGTCCTTATGAGCGAGAATACCCCGATAATGGAACTTGTTAAAAACGGATATACGCTCGGGCCCGCCTCTCTTTATATAGGGCCCCCGTAAAGAGCCGTAGAAAACGAACGCCAATCTCAAGGAACATCCTTCGACACGTGTCTCGCGTCCCTTCGACTAGTCGCTTCAAAAACCCAAAGCGTCGCGTCGCTTCAACTCTTTGGCGCCAAAATCCGTAGTAATATTGAACCGTCGCACCTCTTCGGCTTCGTCTGTACAAAAATCCACATGACGTAGATCTCCTGCAACCTTGAAGTATGTTCCCCCGCGAAACGGTAACCTCGCGCCGTTTCGAAGAATCGATCCTAACCCTCGTTAGAATAACTGTTCACCCGACGTAATGGGCGGCTTGGTCGAAATAGCAGCGGATCTTGCTGATGCAAGCAAGCCTGAGCATTTATGATGGTCTGACGCACGCATTTATTACGCCTACAGTAACCCCCGTTATATATATACGGGCCCTCCGTACCTATCCACACCATATTCATTTAACAAGCATCTCGGAGTCATGGCACCAAAACCATCCGACAATCGTGGCAAGAAACCCCTTGACAAAGGCCAACCCAGCAATCCAAGACCGAGACACCCGACTAGTGTCCGAGACCTACCTCCACAAGTCCGCTCTAACTGGCTCCGTTTTTTCCCAAGATGTCGCCTCGATCGGATGCTAGCGAGCCCCAACGATAAGCTGAAGGACTTCATTGAGTACTTGGTCGACGTGGAAGTGCGCTCCTATGAACACTGCCCCTGTTGCCCAAAGTCTCGCGCAAGGCACCACCATCCGCGTCCCCCCGATGCTTCCCACCCAAGCCGGTAATCTGCCGTACTTGCCCGGCATGCGGAAAGACAGGCAACCGGTCCGAGATGCCCCGATGCCACCGATGCCGACAGAGGTTCCACCAGGCCTGCCAACCCGAGGAGACTCACTACCTGTTCCCCATCCCGGGACTAGAGGCCTGGCATTGCGACGAATGTGTGGCCATCCTCAACTCTCTGGATGACATGAACGAGGACAGCGATGAGGACGGCGACGAGGGCAACCCGCAGTACTACAGCACTGGGTCTAGTGATCCCAACCCTGGAGACGAATCCCCCACCGACGGCGACTTCAGCGATTGATGTGTCACGCAAGATCGCCCTACCTACTTCGCCAGATATCTACTATCCCCACCCCTCTTTTGTTTTTGGGCATATGGGGATAAGATTTTTGTTATATAATGACCCCGTGAACCCCTCTTTTTGTTGAGAAGGAAAACTCTATAAACCACGTAACATTACCTGTAGGTATAATCTTTTCTACTTTGCAAAATTTTTAGACACATTCGTGTAATGACGACTCTAGCGCCAAGGTAAAGCACTAACACATGTCGCTTATATTACAATCTCGTCGCAACAAAATAGTGAATTGTATCACAATGCAACTTTCTCATATCGCTAACCAATGGGCGCTGTCTACCTCGCAACCATTCGGTCCCAGGTAGCTCGCCAAACAAACACGGACACTGCCTGAGATAAGTTGGTTAACGACATAACTTCATGTGGCACCAACACGAGATCGGTATACCGCCTGTCTCAGGACAGCCCCGGCAACACCATTTTTTCATTACCAATCTCACCAACAGTGTCGGCAAGGCAATCACACGAAGTTGGGCGAAACGTTCCCTATCAGGCGACTTAAATAGTCCAGATAAAACAACATCAAAACCACCTTCCACCCACTCCAAAGGCACGTCCCGAGAATGACTCAAATCAAAGCATAGTCTCGGCGCAACCTTAACACAAACCACCTGGCGATCCCAGTCTGCCACGCAGTCGAACATGGACTAGTTCACCCATATCCTACCCCGAAAAATTCGCTGGCTGCGTAAAATGTTCCTTGTTCGAAGTAACAGCTTATGTAAACGATCACGCACATTCCCTAAATATTGGCTAACTAAAAACGAATAGCCCTTAACTTAGCCTTCTAAGCTAAAACACTTCGGAAAAAGCGAATCTCCTGCTAATGACACCTCGAAATAGCTGCCCAGTAAATCCAAAAACGCCTCAAAACCAACGCCGGTCAAACAACAGGCCTACGTTCGTCCCGTCAAATCACCTAGCCCCAGCTTTTATGACTTAATGGGGCCCAGACACGATAACCAACGGCGATACTCCGCCTATATATTGGCTCCCTCCGCCACGAGAATTTCATCCCTGGCTACCTTTTATTCATCCTACAAACAAAGTTCCCCCCCGCCTTCGTAATGTCGTTAAGCGACTCGGTTAACAAACCCGAGCAGCGACGCCAAAACATTACCCACCCCCGCGATTCACCTCCCCACCGACCCCGGCCTAACCCCACGCAACCACCACTGCGAACACTGTCGGAAGGCGAAAAGTGGGTATTGTTACAAGATATATCCCACCCGGACTTAGGATGGATGCTAACCCACGAAAACCTCCGAATCCGAGATTTTCTCGACTTCAAGCTTAGCTCATGTCCGAAATTCACCCCGGAGGACGAGAATGCCATCAAACCGGCGGCACCGTCCTTGCGCACATGTGAGGGGTGCGGTGATCAAGATCCCAAGACCGAGATGGTCAAATGCCGAACATGCTTCGAGTGGCGCCACATGTATCATTATGACATCAAAGGCCGCTCAGATCCCCGCCGTCGGTTTTGGCGATGCCCCCGTTGCATCGACCTCAACTACGGAGGACCAACTTTATACACGGCTACCAAGGAAGAGCTCGAAGCGGACAATACCTATGAGGACACCGATAACGAGATCCTCGCCTGAACGCTCCCCGGGTAGCGACATCACACCCGTCTTCTTGCCGAGAATGGAAACCGTGGTGCAACTGACAGAAGTGGAAACATCCTTCCAGCCTACCTCGGTTTCCTCCTCGGCAATTTAACGGGTATACAGGGAACTAGTCGCCCTGTATAGCATAGTATATTAGAACAAATGTATCTGTTGTCGTATCTTAACTAAGGCAAGTTTGTGTACAAAGTATGTGCCATTCCGATGTATCGATACTAAACTTATAAAAATCAAAGAAATTAAATTTATTGCCGGGTCTTTTTCATATTATCGAACAGCCCACCTTTTTCATATCACATCCGCCAAAATTCCGTCCCGCGCACACTCCCGGTACATGCGCATACATTCTCGCCAAATATATACCCCGACGCCCGACGCCATTTAAAGCAGGCAATTGGTAGACATACGTTACGAATTGAGTGGGACCCACATTACTCATGGCTACAGTCCCAACTCACGCCTATAAATATCAACTTTACCATGCGTCAAAATGACAATCACCTTTGACCTCCCTCAACATAACCATCCAAAATGCCTTTCAAAAGAGTGGCTTACAAACCTAAAAAGCCTCTGGAACGAGGTCAAAATAGCCGCGATCAACCTCCCCCCAATCCCCATCGCTCTTATAACCCACGGCAGGTCCTCTCTCCTACAGAGAGATGGGCTCTACTCCAACGTTTCTCCGAGAAGGATTTGGAGTGGATTCTCCATAACGAGGACCTCCAAATATGCGACCTTATCGACCTCACCCTAGCAGGAGTACCCTCGTTCACTGAGGAGGACGAGAACAATATCTATGATGTTGATTTCGAGCCCAAGTTGCATTGGTGTGTCATATGCCACAACCAGGGGCCCAAGCACGAGATGGTGAAATGCCGGAGGTGCTATGAGTGGAGTTGTTTCGAGCACTACGACATCCAAGGCCGCTCGGACCCACGACGTTGATTTTGGAGGTGCCCTGGATGCTTATCCCGTAATTCCGGAGGACCGAGCTTGTACACCGCTACTCAACAGGAACTCAAAGAGGATAACCTTTTTGAGGATACCGATAACGAGCTCGTTTAAATATCCTCCGAGAAACCACATCACACCCGCTTCTTTGCTAAGCATAGACACAGCGGTGCTTGCAAGGAGGGACATGACTGAAGTAGAAATATCCTTCCAGGCACTACATAAAACATGTCATGATTAGTCTAATTAGACGTGGTATGATTTCAATATTATCTTATGCATAGGCATTGTATGATCTCGACAGTATGTCATATTTGGGCTCTTTGCTATTTCAAAATATCAATGACCACTTATCATTTCCGCGATAGCCCCGGTTACTCGCTTTTGACCAACTCGGGAGCCATCTCGCGCCCAAAAAAAAAAAAAAACAACGCGCGACATTACGCGCAGCTCGTCCAGAAGATACGCTTAAGCCACCCAAGGCTATTTAACGCGCCAGTACACTCATTCGGGATACATACCCGAGATAGGACGTATTAAAGACTCACAAAGCTTGTGGGACGACAAGGTATGACCTTACTGGAAAAACAATAACACAGGTTATAACTATCCTAAGAGTGTAAAAACCCCGAGACCAACTCGGGATCCGTTAGCAACAAAATCACGGAATATAACGACAAAGCAAAATTTGCGCAAACCATACATAATCAATAAGCGGCACGATGCGAAATCACACAAACGAGAACTTCAAAATAACCAAAATACGAACACGGGAAACCCCGAGGGTTAACTCGGGGGCTGATAACAAACAAATACCCCACAAAAACTCCTGGGATCAACTCGAGGGCTAACACTCGAACATTGAAATAAATTCAGGAGCCTAGACAAGCGAAGCGAACTTGCATAATAGGGACAAAGCCGCCTTCAGTACCGGAGTCAAAAAACCCGAAAGCACCATACTGTTGCATTTCGGCTTCGGGGGTTAATAATAGGTCCATATATCAATGGCCCTTAAAAAGCCCAGGCCTGGCCCAATAAAATACTCCTAGATTCAAATACACAAAAGGCCGGCCCAAAACAGAACGAAACAGAATAGGCCCCCCCAGAAAACAGGCCACGGCCTAAAAACAACCCGGGATTCGGACCCCCTCCCGGGGCCAACCCGAGGTTAAAGACAACCCGGGATTCGGACCCCCTCCCGGGGCCAACTCGAGGTTAAAGAAAACCCGGGATTCGGACCCCCTCCCGGGGCCAACCCGAGATCAAAGACAACTCGAGATTCGGACCCCCTCCCGGGGCCAACCCGAGATCAAAGACAACCCGGGATTCGGACCCCCTCCCGGGGCCAGCCTGAGGATAAAGGCAGCCCGGGATTCGGACCCCCTCCCGGGGCCAGCCCGAGGTTAAAGATAGCTTGGCACTCGGAACCCTTCCCGGGGCCAGCCTGAGGCCAAGTACAGACCGAGATTCGGACCCCCTCCCAGGGCCAGCTCGGGACCAAACAAAACAAGGCTCAAAGCCTAACATGCCGAACAGCCAGAAAAGGCCGACGCACGGCCTCGCTGATTCGGCTTGTGACAGATTATGCGGATACCATCGCCTATTATGCGGACCCCGTCATTAATGGTGACAAGACCCCGCTACAGTAGGGCGTCCCCTATTTAAGGCAGAGAAATCCCCTGAAGAAGGGGACCGCATGAACTGCATTGATCACACTCACCACAACCTGAGGAGGTATTAAAAAGGGTTAGAGCGTTAATACCCCTCCGACACCCCGCGTGTCCCCCCCTTCTCGGCCCGTTTCCCTCGAACCGGGACGAGTTATACATTCAGTCACCAGCCTTTGCACGGCCTGCTCCCCAAGGACAGGACGCGCCTGCACCTTACTGGACCGAGTCCAAGTACGGCCCGGCCCTCCTGGGAAGGGACGTATCAACAAAATAAATAAAAATAAATAAATAAATTAGTTCAACACAAATCTGAATTTTTAGTGTGCCGTGCGAGCAAGTTGTCGACTATTTTTTTAAAAAAGGATAGTGTTCTCACGTGTATCAATAACAACTTGTATATTATTAAAATGGGAAAATTAATTTTATGCCACTTCTAAACATGAAAATTAGAAAATTGCCACCCCAAAACATGAAATTAATTATTTGCCACTCTAAAATCATTAAATTTATGAAATTGCCACAAATATACATCTAATATACATATTTGATTAAAAATTAAAACGTATTTTGATATTTCCAAAATTACCCTTCCCTTCGTACCAGATTGCAACAGACCACAAAACAGAGGGTTGCTGGCACCCCCAAAACATGTCAGTACCGGTCAGTACCAGAAGCAAGGAAAGGCAGAAACCAGCACAAACGGCAACCAGCCAAGTAACAAAACAAGCAACCCTCGATAGACCGGTACCGGTAACGGTACCAGTAAGACAAAAAGGTCAACCCACAAACATCCCCCAATCGGTGCACATCAATGTAGAGACCCACCGTTTATTCCGGATTCATACGCATTGCGAGTTCTTACTACAATGGAGGAGATTTGCACTGTGTTAGAGCCGAGAATAGATGAAATCACATAAACCTCAGGAGCAATTATTGGAAACGCCGAGGAGCATGCGCTCTATGTGCGTAGAACAGCTTTATCAATTGTAGACGATATTGAACCACTCCATCAACCTAATTTGCGAATCTTGGAGGAATTACGGGATTCCCTTCAACAGGATCCAAATTGCCTTGATTCGCTTATTAGCGATATAGTGGACGAGCTCAACTAAAGAGTCGCTGTCTGTATGGTCTTGTTAGTAGTGCCAAGCTTATGTTTTTACGATCTTAATATGTATTTACTTGAATGATGCTATAAATCCCCATCAAAATACCACTTGCTTGAATTTCATAATTGCATAAAAAGAGGGCTATTGAGGTCGGGAAGGGAATCGGCGCAAAGGGCGACGGATGAGAAAAGAGCACAGGTCGTTACGAAGGAAAAGAAAGTTCGGTGACCAAATGAATGAATGAAGAAAGTTCGGTGACCAAAACAGAGAGAGAAAGAGAAAGCACAAGGCCCAGGAGGTCTGGTGGAGGAGGGTCCTGGCGGAGGAAGGGTGAGAGAGAGGCGAAGGGGACGAAGGGAAGTGTACTGGAGTTCTCAATTCCTAATTTTATCTGTTCCCTTCAAGGGTAATTTTGAAAATATTAAAATGTATTTTTTATACAATATTTTTTAAAATAATTTTAATCAAATATGTATATTAGATGTATAATTGTGATAATTTCATAAATTTAATGATTTTAGAGTGGCAAATAACTAATTTCATGTTTTGAGGTGACAATTTTTTAATTTTTATGTTTTGAAGTGTGCATAAAAAAAAATTTCCCTATTAAAATTCGTGTTATGAATAAAGCCTCCTCTTATTTGTTTTTTTCTTGTACAGTCGCAGATCGGAAGACATTATTTTGGAAAAACGGAGCTGTGCATCAAATTCTTATGTCAAGTGCAACGAAATATTATAGATTGTTAACCGAAGAACATTCCTTGTTATTTTTTTTCTGAAATTCCTGGAATCTTAAGAGAGCATTTGAAGTATACCAGTACGTACCGGTCAGGGGGGGAACCAAGGCCTGGGCCTTGGCCCCCCCTTGGCCCAGAAAACTAGCAGTGGCCCCCCTTAGCTAGCTTCTGTCGACTGGGCTCCGCGACGAGGTGACGAGGAAACTAGTTAGGCCCTCCTACCGATCATTCTTGGTTCTGCCACTGGTACCGGCCATGCACCACTTTAGCATGTCTGTTCCCTTCTATATATGTTTCAATCCGTGCTGTCGTCAGATTAATACAAATTTCCAGGTTGTCCTCATTAAAAAATAATAACTAGCCGTTGATCTAATTTCTATAGTTGTATCCCTTCATCTCTAAAATATAAATCTCAACCATTGATTGAAAAATCAACAGAAATATTGTTTGATTCCAGAAATAAGAAAATGATAAAATTGCATCCATTTGTAATTTGTAGTATTATTAGACAAAAATTACGACAGGTATATATATGTCTCCAGCGAATTCAGATCAGGTAAGGAGTAGGTAAGAGCCAGATAGATCCAGACCGTTTAAGTTAAGTTTACACGAATCTTAAAGCGAACCCTCTTATATTTCAAATAGGCTTCCAATTTTTTTGGCTCGACTAGGAGTGATCTACATTCACTACAGCGGATACTCCTCCCGCACCACGGGCCTTCCAAACCTACCAATTTAGATCTGCTGAAATATTTCAAATTTTGAGTTGATCTATGAAAAATCTGAACCTTTCAAATATTTTCTGCATGAATTATAGCGACAAGAATATTGTCCTGCGTATTCCGAATAGACACCGAATTAAATATGATCCGAATTTGAATAAACTGAAATCTTCAGTAATCTCGTATAGAATACAGACTCCGAATCTACTTCCTTAGATTCAAGATTTGTGTTCTTTTATCAAAATAATTTAAACTCAATTAAATGCTATCTTACATGATTTAGAGATTATTAGAGAAAATAGAGAGTTTACTCCTTTAGAAGTACAACAGTGGTTAGATAGTAAACAAAGATTAGATGTTATTTATCAAGAAGAAGAAACATATTGGAAAAATAGATCTAAACAACAATGGTCTAGGAAAAATCAGGAATTGACCAATGACTTGACTGCAATAAAAGACCATGCTTTAGAGTACTACCAAGATTTATTAGGAACCTCAGGTTTTAAATTTGGACATTTAGATAAAAAATTTTGGGATCACAAGGATATACTTTTAGACTTTGAACAATGGGCTTTAGAGAGATCTTTCACAGAAACTGAACTTAAACAGGCAGTATTCTCTTCTGAACCAAATGGGGCCCCTGGCCCTGATGGCTTTAGTTTTAAGTTCTATCAATTTTTCTGGGATTTGGTTAAATCAGATCTAATGCTTCTCCTACACTACTTCTATGAACATAAACTGGATTTACATAAACTTAATAAATCCTGCATTTGTCTTATTCCAAAAGAGAAAGGGGCTACTATAATCAAGAAATTTAGACCTATTAGTTTGGTGAACTGTAGTTTTAAAATTCTTTCTAAATTACTCACTATTAGGATGGAACAAGTTATGCCAAGGCTAATTGACCAAAGTCAATCAGCCTTTCTCAAAAATAGATACATCTTAGATAATATGATTCTTAGTCAGAAAATTTTACATTCTTGTCAAGTTAGTAAACAACCAGGAGTAGTCATTAAGATAAATTTTGAAAAAGCATATGATAAGATTCATTGGGATTACCTATTAGAAGTATTCCATAGTAGGAACTTTGGCACAAGATGGATTCAATGGATAACACTATGGCTCACTAGTTCACAGTCATGTCTTACCATCAATGGAGAGCTCACAGAGTATTTTTATTGTAAAAGAGGTGTTAGACAGGAGGACCCTTTGTCCCCATTCCTATACATACTAGCAGCAGATACATTAAGTAGGATATTTAATAAGGGTAGACATGCTAATGTGCTACAAGGTTTAGGACCAGCATGTATAGATAATTTAGCAGTAACCAACTGCCATTATGCAGATGATACAATACTTTTCTTAGCAGCAAATGAAACTAATGTAGAAAATGCATGGTGGGCCATGCTTACTTTTGAAGCTTTGTCTGGCATTAAAATGAATTTTGACAAAGACTGAGATGTACACTTTAAATAATCCTGAATCAGGCAATCTCCATCAGATATTTAGATGTCAGAGAGGAAAATTCCTTAGGTCTTCCACTACATAAGAATAAATTATCAGTTGCTGATTGGCAGTTCCTAATAGATAAGATAGAACATAGACTCCCAAGTTGGTAGGGACAACTATTATCCATAGGTGGTAGGGCTACTCTACTCAATTCAGTCTTAACTTCTATACCTTTATACGCCTTGTCTGTCTTTCAAATCCCTGTTACTGTACTCAAAGAAATAGATAAAATTAAACGCAGGTTCTTGTGGCAGGGGTCTAAAAAAAAATTTAAATATGCATTGATGAATTGGGAGACAATTTGTGTAGGCAAACAATTTGGGAGGATGGGGGTCCTAGATTTAAATAAGATGAATATAGCCTTATTATTAAAGTGGTGGTGGAAATATAAAAATGATGCTTATCAAGAGATGTGGAAATCTATGATTCAATTTAAGTATGATACATCTCCTTCCACTCCATTATCCCCTTTCTGGTCTAGTATTATTAAGTTAGAACATATAGGCAATATTAGTGTGATTTATCAACCAGGGAGAATATCACAAGTTAAATTCTGGACTGATATTTGGTATCTCAATTGCTCATTAGCTACTAGATTCCCTTTTGTATACCAATTATGCAGGAATAAAAATATTGAATTAGCAGAGGTGGTCAACTCACAGGGTTCCAACATTATATTTAGCAATACACTCACTGGGGCCAACTACCTTGACTGGTTAGAAATTTTACAAATTATCAGTGTCACCTCTTTTACACACGATAGTGATACAGTATCTTGGAGATGGGAACCCTCAGGGAAGTTTTCTACTAGCTCATTGTATAAATTTTTTAATTTTAGAGGGATTGTTCCCATTTTACCCCTCCTATGGTGGAACTTACCAGTACCTCCTAAAATCAGGGTATTCATGTGGCTTACTCAAAATAATAGAATTTTGACTAAAAGCAACTTAGCTACAAAGGGGTGGGCTGGGGACCAACAATGTTTGCTATGTCCTGAGACTGAGACAGTGACTCACCTATTTCTTAAATGCCCTCTCTCTCAACAAATTTGGTTTTGGTTAGATCAAAGTCAAGATATCATGCAAACATGGGATACTTACACAGATATCATCAATTATGCTTATACCCTTTCTGCTGTGACAAGAACAGGATTTTTAATTGTGTTTAGTGCTTTCTGTTGGAGTGTCTGGAAACATAGAAATGAGCTTTGTTTTAATAATACACCTCCTAAAACAGCTAGACAACTGATATTAATGATAAAATCTTTGGTGCTTTTTTGGATATGTGCTCTTCCCTCCAACACTCAAGCTGCGGCAGTGGAATGGCTGCCAGTGCTGGAAGATGCTATCCCTCTGGCCAGCTATATGCCTTTGGAGATGGTGGTTTACCAAGCCCCTGATGAGAATATGCCGCATGAATGAAGAAGAAAAACCTCTTCTGTTTAGTTTTTACCAACAAATTACTATGTGGTTTAGTTAGTGCTAATCTACCATACTTTTGGTGTATTGACAGCTCTTGTGTTTGGTCCTTATGCTTGCTGTCTTGTTATGCAACTGGAGACCAGTTTAGCTTTCCGATATTGTTTTGAATTGGACTATGTAATTATCTGATTTCAGAAATGAAATGGGCTTATATGCCTCTTTTAAAAAAAAAAAAAAATTTATACCATCTGTATCATGTACACGCGTGTTGCGCGACAGAAAATCAGTACCTGAATGGTTGAGTAGTGTAAGGCCCTGTTCGGCAGTCAAATTTCTAGTGAGAATTTGATGGGTTCGGGCAAAGTAAACTTAAAATTTCCTGCAGCTGTTCAACAAGCCAGTTATTTCCCAAAATCAGCCCATACGTTATTCCCCACTGTTCCCATCTCAATTCATTTTTCTGGAAAAAAAATTATCATGTTAGACTCAATTTTTTTTGTTCCCACTCTTCTCTCTCCTCCCTCTCTCTTCTTTTTTTTTAAAAACGTGGCAGTGGCTGCCTAGGTGCGTTTTATTGAGATAATAAACGTTGATTACATCAGAAGTGCATGAGAGCACCGAATAAAAAACAACACAAACGAAAAAGTATAAAATCACAGAATCCAAACAGATTACAAAACAACCCCATATCACTAATCGGGCTCCTTAATCAAATGGTGATCTCTGTCGTTTCTTCTCTGGCCACAACATATCATCCATAGCCTTGTCTCCTCCACAACGCGATTAACCACAATAGCCGGTGGTGTCCGCGTACCCGAGAATAGCTATTGTTTCGCTCCACGTGGCTCAATTCCTACCATCTCTCCTCACTCAATTACACTTCACACACGCATAACAAATGATATATATAAGGACTTCCTTTTTAATTTTACTAGAACTTGTGGGACTAACAATAGTCCGGAACTTTGGCACTCATTAGTAAATTAAAATGACTTGCAGCGTCCAGTTTAATTTGACAAGTCCTAAATTTATAAATAAAAAATATATTTTAATTTGCTTAAAACACCATTCGTAAAATTTTGTTTATTTTTTTACATCTCATATTTTTATAAATTATTTAAATTTAAATATATGGAAAAATTTACAACCCGTTATTGTACTTAATTTTACTGTGAAATATATATCTATGATTATTTTGTTATTTGTTCAAATAGAAAGTAACGAAAATAGATATTCATTTTTGTATAAATATTTGCTTGATAATTTCCTATGCTATTTCTAATACTTCTTTTACAAATTACAGCTAATTTTTTATAGCATATTAGTGTACAATTTTTTTCTTATTTAAATTGAAATTCATTTTTTAAAATAGTAAAAACCAACCTTCTAAAATAGTATTGAAGCAAAATTAAAAATATACATTTTTTATTTTATTTCAAGCAAATTAAAAATGATTAATTATCAATTTGCTAATTTAAATTTAAATTTATTTTTTGGTGATTGGATAACAAGTTTACGAGCAAAAACATCGTTATAAAATAATAACTAATAAGTGTTGTTATGTTATTCATATTATTTTATTATACTAATAATTATTAATAAGAATAATTGTATTGATATCAAGCATTTTAGAAAGAAAAATATAATTTCCCACAACTAATCCCATCGTACAACCGAACACCCATTTCAACTTTCCTATAATTAATCCTGTTTGTACCCATACCCATGGGTTCCCGCTTTTTCAAAAGTGGGTTCCCATCCCCATCAAATCTCATCCCGTGTAATTCCGTGACAAACGAACAGGCCCTAACTGTCCAAGAGCTAGGAAATTGAGAATTGAGAGATCCAATGAACTATTGTAATATAATTTTATTTTATAAAAGGATTAAAAGATAGAAATATTTGTAAAAATTATTAATGTAATGGGACAAAACTGTTAATTTTTAATTTATGAGGGTGACTTAATTAATCACTTCTAATTAACATTTAGATCCGTCCCAGCCGACCAACTAAATATGTTATTTTTGAGAAGGAAAGGTGACTTTCATCATGTATGTCGAAATCAGGTAGTTTTTGATTTCCATGATCTAGGAAGTGGTATTAAAAGTGAAACTGATTTAATATAATAAATGAGGATAATTTGATTATTTTTTAAAATGCATTTGTATTATTTAAACACCAACCATACTTCACAATATTTAAATCAAACTATCTCATGTAATTATTTAATCTTATTTCATATTAATTAGTACTAAATAATCAATGATTTATAATTGGAGTAGGTTAATTTCTATTTAAATTTACTTCATTTATCAAATAAGGAGTAGATTTAATTTTTTTTTAAAGCATGCGTTATGTATATATGGATTATTTTTCAAGATATGAAGAATTAAAGTTTCATAAATTATTTCCGTATTATGTGGGCCAAAATTTTAATCCATAATATTTTGAAAACATTATAATAATTTATTAATAGAACTATTTTTTTCAGTTCATATAATGATTTTATCGTATTGCTTATTTTCATATGCTAGATATACAATCAAGCAACTCATATGTTATTTATTATATTGAATACTACTAATTGTTGTACCCAGATCTGGATCACCATTTAATGGCCACTCGATGGTAAAACTACCTTTCAATTGGGTCTTTAGTTTTGTGTTCCCATAGCTAATTCTATAGTAGTGTAGCCATTTTTATTTTTAGATATTTTAGATATTATAATATTAAATTATCATATAAAAGATGAGGAGGGTTCCAATGCCTCAATTTTTCATGCCTCCACCATGCCTCCATTTTTTAAAACTTTAATAACTCAAAATTTAAAACTTAAAAGTTAAAATAAAACCGTTGGATATGATCTATATCATTTTATCTATGCACGTGTAAAAAATTATAACATTTCAATTTTGTTTTTGTTGTCATCAAGAGCTTGTAAAAAACGTACTAATGTGGATAATTTCTAGACGTTGATTTTTCAACTTATTGATTCACATAAAAACAAAATCAAAATGTGATAATTTTTTATGAGCACATAGATAAAATGATGTAGATCATCCAACGGTTTTATTTTGACTTTTAAGTTTTAAATTTTGAGTTATTAAAGTTTTAAAAATGGAGGCATGGTGGAGGCATGAAAAATTGAGGCATTGGAACCCTCCTCATATAAGATTAACTTTTTCGATAAATAGAAAAAAAAAATAGTTCAGTTTCAATGATTTTCAAAAATAACACACCAATAGTCACAAAATACAAAAAATCAATCGGATCACATTAGACTGCCATATATGGGAGAGAGAGAAAATAGTAGTTGTCCCAGTAGCCGATATTTTTATTAATACCCAAAAAAAAAAAAAATTATCAAATCTGCCCCCACCCCAAATTTATTTTTAAATCTACCACAACCGCCCGTCCACTAGGCGGTCCACTTTCTCCACCTGACCGCCCACTGGCTGGGCGGTTCACTACCCAGATCTGACCGCCCAGCAGCTGGGCGGTCCACTATAAAACCCCTATAAAAGGGGTTTTCTCTCTCCTAAGCAGCACAGTATTCATTCCAACAAATTCAGAACCGAAAGAGGCGATTTTGAGGCGATTTTGAGTGATTTTGAGGCTAGTAGAGGTATGGACAGTAACAAACGAGGTAAGAAAGCGAGCAACCGAGATTGTGGCGTAGCGAGAGGAGGGTCTATTAGTGATCGAGGTAAAAACGAGGGAGAAAAGAACAACTGGCCCGTATGCCGTGATCTCCGGAATTGTGTGACATGTAAGATGGGGGAATGGAATAGACGACATGGTCGGTATGAAATTTCAGACGATGACTTTGTGGAAAACCCCTACGGCTTTGGTTTGAAAAAGAAGAAAGTTGATCCAGAGCCTCCAGCATCGGACGATAAGTTTGTTCCGTGTACTGGTAAGGCTACCACTTCGTCTGCTGTGACTGATCCAGATCAGGCAAACTCTGATGATGACTTTGTTCCATGCACTTTCAAGGCTCGTTGTAAGAAGTAGATTTTTTAGAAATTTATGTCGTAGACTTTATTTCATTAGTTTTGTGTTTGTTTATATTTTATGTTGTTAGTTTTTGTATATGTAATTAAGTAATAAAAATAACAAAAATGAAGCATATAAAATAATCGAGGCAAATAAAAAATTGCATAGTTCACAAACTACCAATTAGAATAGTTCACAATATACATCTAAAATAGTTCATAACATAATTTAACAAAACTTGGTAATCAGCGACGACGGCCGAACAAACTCAAAATACGACGTCTGGGTCTGGGTGCAGCTGGTTGTGCGACACTACCGGATGTCTCTCCATGGCTACTACCGGTTCCTGGGCTTTCATGAGTGCGGTGGCTACTACCGGTAGCCTCAGCAACAACTCTAGCATTTTCTCTTTCGTTGGCTTCGTTAATGGCATCTGCATTGCATTCCAGTTGAAATAAAATCAAAATAAAATATAAGTAAATAAATAAAATATAAGTAAATAAATAAAATCAACCGTACCTGCTCGCTGCCTGTCAGTTGTTGAACGGCGGGCCTGATGTCCCATTCGCCTACCTTCCATCTCGTCCATGGTCATTACTTGACGCTTGTGGGGTCTTCTTCCTTTTCTGATCCACCCGCTTGCGGGACAGACTATATCACCAACATAGGGCGGCCACTGATACTGGTTGGGATAAGGATGGAAAGATGCACCCCAGAGAAGTTTCTCTCTCGGCACACCGCCATAACATGAGAACAAGGTAGGTGGGCCAACTGGATTCCTTGGCAAGTGCATGTTACAGTATTGTCAGGTGCAAAAATAACAACATACTTGAACATCCTTTTCACAAACTCTATAGTCCCATCCGGTCTACGGTCGGTTGGAGCAAACTCATTTGGACAGTGCATTTCGAATTCCAATTGGTTATCCCCGTACGGGACAACTCTCATAGCTGCACCTTTCTCCCTATGTTTCCTTAGTTTCCCCTCCACCCTTGTTCAAAATGTTTGATTCATGGACAGTAATTCAGAAAATATAAGTCAACAAATAAAAATATACATACCTTGGCAAAATCTCTGAATAAAAAATATACATACCTGGACAGTAATTCGAGGACTTTAACACGCCGTGCAACAAACCATGCATTTAACTTGTAGAAGGTGTCATCCACAATTGCTGCCACGGGCAACTGCCGGCTCTGCTTGAAAACAGCATTCAAGGACTTAGACCCATTTGTGGTCATAATTCTCCATCGGAAACCTCCATCACGGGCTTGCAATATCTTCTCATATGCGGGTGGCTCAGCAAGATCGGCGGGATTATTTTTTTCATCCTTGAGTAAGTACAAATTTGCCTTTGGACAGTACTGTAAAAAAAATTTTCAGATGAGAAAATTTAAGTAAATAATTTAGAAAATATAAGTCAACAAATAAAAATATACATACCTTGGCAAAATTTTTGAACATCTCTTCCACCCTTCTCGGCTTCTTCCTCTTGCAACCAATTCTGAATGTATCTGCAACCCATTTTTCAGATCCGCAGTTCTTGTGTAGGTTGTCTGTAACATGTTGCATACACAGCCTGTGCACACAATCACCGTTCGCTGTCGACCACCCGAAATCTGGGCGATCAAACACATATTTGATTCCTTTGTGCTGGCTGATATGACACAAAAGAACCGGTTGCTAACCACTTGTCTTCTTACGAACCTCATGAAAAATCCTCAGTTTTTCCCATCCTCCTTCTTAACAATTGCAAAGGCCAAAGGCAACAACTGGTTTTCAGCATCATATGCACATGCGATCAGCAGTCTCCCGTCGTAACGGCCAGACAGGAAGCATGCATCTACACTGATGACCGGTCTAATGTATGGCACAGCTTGAATACATGGACCGAACGCCCATGCTATGGCCTTGAATTGCAACGCGTTGTCGACAGTCCGTACGCATATATTCCAATATTCAAAGACAGTGCCGGGATTTGTACTTGCTATGGCCTGCAGCAATGGTGCAAGCAAGTTGTATGAACCATGCCAGCTACCGAACATTCGGCAAATCGCAAGTTCACGCCCTCTCCACAACCTGTTGTATTTTGGGACGACATGCTTGTAAACCCGTCTGACAGCTCTACCGACCTCCTTAAGGCTCATTGATGGGTCCTCCTTAATGTCATTCTCAATTACATCGGTAATAAGTGAAGCCGTAAGCTGTGCATGGTCTTTCCTTGATGACGCAGACTTGCATGTGTGAGGTGGTTCACACTTCTTAATAATCCATGCCTCGCCCTTACCCACAGGGGTTGCATACAGACGGAAGTGGCAATGCGCTTCGTCTTTACAAACAATTACTAACCTTCTTCGGTCCCTTTTTTCAGTTCTGCCTCCCAATTGCCGTGAACATGGACCTCATTTATTTTCTTCATAAGTTCATCTATGTTGCTGTAAACCTGTTGCGGAGCAAGCTCTTCAGTGTATCTGACACGCGGCCCAGAAAATGAGATGTCTGTCTCTTCAAAAGCAGTGGTATCGTTGAATGTGGGGCACGGATGCCTATCTGTCCGATCTCTAATCGGAAATCTGTCTTCCTTAGGTATATAATCTCCATCACCTTCTGACAGGTGATCAGAATCCCAATTTCCGTCCCATTCGTCACCCGTTTGCAAATCTCTTTGTGGTATGGCATCGATCTCAGCATCAAGGTCACTCCGATCAACAACGGGTGCCACTATAGGTATAGATGGTGGTACAGATGGAAATCTGGGTTGGATTGGGGTTTCAGGAGGAGTGGGTGGTGGTGGTAGATCGGTGGTAAAATCAGGTACATAATTCTCATAAACGGGTGATACGGGCGGTTCATAACTCGAGTGGCGGGGGTTGTCATACCTCGAGGGGCGGGAGTTGTCATAACTATAGTGACGGGGGTTGTCATAACTCAAGTGGCGGGGTTGTCATACCCCGAGTGCTCATGACCCGAGTTGTCATAACCCGAGTGATCATAACTCGAGTGACGCGGGTTGTCATAACCTGAGTGATCATAACCTCTATTTTTCCTAGATGTTCTAACCCCGGGTTCACGCTAAACTCTCATGGAATATAAGTCCATTACCATTACCCCCTGTGACTCAAAAGTGTTGTAAACACTCCTCCATAACGACTCATCTGTTATTGGATACCTGGTATAGTAAGGTCTACCACCACTTACTGTGTTAATCCGGGTAGCTAAATCTATATCATACCGGTTGTGATTCACATCGATCTTTCATACACTATTCCCTTCAGTTCAACAAATGAGG